>OX122883.1:56199861-56429861 GCA_944738645.1 Eristalinus sepulchralis
TAATAATAATAATAATAATAATAATAATAATAAATAATAATAAATAATAATAATAATAATAATAATAATAATAATAATAATAATAATAATAATAATAATAATAATAATAATAATCATAATAATAATAATAATAATAATAATAATAATAATAATAATAATAATAATAATAAAATAATAATAATAATAATAATAATAATAATAATAATAATAATAATAATAATAATAATAAATAATAATAATAGTTATAATAATAATAATAATAATAATAATAATATTAATTATAGTAATAATAATAATAATAATAATAATATTGATAATAATAATAATAATAATAAAATAATTAATAATAATAATAATAATAATAATAATAATAATAATAATAATAATAATAATAATAATAATAATAATAATATTAATAATAATAATAATAATAATAAACAATAATAATAATAATAATAATAATAATATACTAATAATAATAATAATAATAATATTAATAATAATAATAATAATAATAATTATAATAATAATAATAATAATAATAATAATAATAATAATAATAATAATATAATAATGATAATAATAATAATAATAATAATACTAATAATAGTAATAATAATAATAATAATAATAATAATAATAATAATAATTATAATAATAATAATAATAATAATAATAATAATATGATAATAATAATAATAATAATAATAATAATAATAATAATAATAATAATAATAATAATAATAATAATAATAATAATAATAATAATAATAATAATAATAATAATAATAATATACTAATAATAATAATAATAATAATAATAATAATAATAATAATAATAATAATAATAATAATAATAATAATAATAATAATAATAATAATAACAATTGAGCGGCACTACAGACCACAACGAACCAGGGCCAAGCTTCTACAACAACTACTCTTGTTGCTCTTCTTCGGTGAACAGAACTCATTAGCATCTCCTGAGAAGTTTCGTAGACCCTTGACCGCGTGCCACCTTGTGTAGATCGTCCAGCTTATCGCGATGCTCTGGTTCGATGGTTTGATTAACACCAGGAAAACGTTTTGCGTTCGAGATAAGCACACCTTGAACCAAATACCGACCTTGTTGATCTAGGACTCGGCAAACTGTTGAGGAAATTAAGAGCTGAGTCTCTACTTGTGCCGAAGTGGGTTAGGACGTGCGCTTTGTGGATTGGATTCTAATGGGTTTTCATCGGCAAGATTCGTGGAAGCGCCTGAACGAAGGTCTGGCATGATTGATTTTGTTAAAAGATAAAATACGTTCTTCAAAATATTCGATTTGTTCCTTCACTCTAAATCTTAGGTTAGAACATATAATTTATTTATTCAATTGAATTGAATTCCTTTTTATAACATTTTTTCTTCACATTTTTTTCTTGTTAAATATTTTTAAAGGCAACGCTTAATACTATGCTTACATTAGTAACAGCATCCTTACGCTGGCGTCGGGGAGCTTGTCCCTTTTTGTTCGGCTGGCGGCTACCCTGGATAGCAGGATGCGCACTTCTAATTCGTAATTTACTAAGGGCTGTCTTAAAGCTTTATTTAGTGCCACTGTCACTCGTTTTTCTTCAATTCGATAATCTGCACTAAGCACTGTCCGAATACACTGTCCTGTATTTGACCGCGGGTTGCAATAGTGCACTTTTCTGGGGACCGGTGGGACGTAGGATTTATTCGCGAGCTACTTGAGGTCCTTTGGTGACACGATACGGGGCTCGAGAACTATTTTAGGTCACTGATGTCACGATACAATGCGCGGGTCAGTGGCAATAACGTACCGATTCACAATTTGCGCGACTTACTACCGGTCGCTGCTCGGGCGCCAGTTTCTAATTTTATTCCTTTAAAAAAATATTTTATATTTCTTTTAAAAATTGGACATAGTCCCTACACGTTTAACTGAGGACTAAAAAATAAAAATTTCTTAGGCTAGCTTAAATACTATTTCGCCTGCACCACTGCATCGTTGAGCTGCGCTGCGGTTCCACGGGTGTCGTCGTATTACATCTGCCGCGAATAATAGAAGACGAACACCGTTCACTTTGAGTTTCAAATACGAACTGAGCTTTATTTTAACATTTAAAAATTTCATTCATACATTCATGTTCAGGTGGAAAATGTGTCAAACACAGTTCGAGATAGGAATTACAATATATCTTATTTCACATAATTGGAGCTGACTTACTCTCTGCTCTACAATAATATTATTTCCAGGTAAACGGAGCTGACCGAGTGTCGACTCCCAAGTGTGGTTGCAATCTTAATATATGTATGTATATGTATAAGTATATTTGTGTTTCCGCACATAACTCCTCCATCCTCAGAATTGTATTTATTGGCATATTAGTTTAACAATGAATTCCGATAAATTTTACTTATTTATTAAAAGGTATAATGAAGAATCTTTATTAATAATTGCAAAAACATTTTTTTATATACATTTACATTTAACAGCTCACATTGAGTAGAACTGTTCTTCACATTGAGTAGGGGAGCGATGCATTGTGCATTTCTGTATCACGTACTTTAAAATGTTGACAGAGATATGTGTCTTGTATCATTTTGCATGCAGTGTCTTCATATAGATAATGTTTAGCTGATATAACCAAAAAGGGTTTAGGAGGTAAAGCAGAAGTTTTGTTTTCATTTGGTAGGGGAAAAAGGCGGTAATGGGTACAAGTGTTTGGAAACATAATGGAGAAATATAGGATACAGACAATTTTACTGTTAGGTTCATAACACTCGATTTCGATTATTTAGTAATTGTCATGTGTGGCAGAAAACTTGTTTCCAAAAATCATTTGGTTGTCAGTAAATGTCTTGAAAGTTCTCTTAGCATATATTGTAAATCTTAGAATTTTAAAACACTGTAGTGTAATATACTTTGTCTTGCGAACACAATCGCGTTTACCGGTTTATCTAGGACATGCAAAGTTATATTTATAGCGGTTAACATATGATCGAAAATAATTTTTACATCAAAAAGAAGATCTATGTCATTTTTTGTGTTTAAAATTTTTTGAATCTTAGCGGCCAAGTGATTTTCGTTTTGCTTAACAATGTTAATAGTTTTACTATAGTCTTGTATTATTTTAGTATTTAGCGATATCTGTTTATTAATTACAGTTATGTTGTGTTGATTGCTTGGTCTTAATATTGCCCATCCTCAACATCTAAATTCACTGTTCTGCTTTCGAATATTGTTCCAAGTCCATTTAATATCACTCGCTTGGTTCTCTTATGCGAGAAGAATATCTAACCGTTTTAGAAAATTGTATTTTTGAAAAGTCTATATTATCCTGTAAACTTTTATAGTGTTTGCAAATCCTTGCAATTTCGTTCTGTATTTTTAATAGATCGATATAATGAATAAAAGTATGATTCTTCTCTCGAATTCATGCGTTTCCCATTTTAAATTAATAGAGAAATTAGATATTTGTAATGCTATGGTCTTTTTAGGTGGTTTTTGTGGTATATGTGTTCGGGGGTTTCTACGGTGACTTATTTTTTATGATAGTATATTCTTTAAACCTAGGGTGAATCTTATTTCTAGCTCTACTTTTGTGGTAAATTTTATTTTCGGGATCATAAATAAGAGGGTCGTGTCTAGTCTTATTTCGATTTTCAACTGTAGATTCTTTATGTATTTACAGTCTATTCGATATATCATTTCGTAAATTTTGGAAATTATGCACTTATAGTCTTTTATATAATTAGCATATAGCATGTGGTTTATATCAATGCCAAAAGGACTTTTTAGATCAAGATGTCCATTGACGACATGGTGTGTTTGTTTGTAGCCGAATGTATTGAGTTGTTATAACCCAAAACAGCATAAGCATTTTTTATAGTTTCTTTTAAAATTCATATGTGCTCGATAATTGTTGAATGAAATCGTTCAATAGAGCCGTTAGAGTTTAGATTAAGTGGGGTGATAAAATGAATATTTATCTTATGAAGCAATGCGAATTCTCTAAATAGATTTTTTTTAATTCAGTACCATTGTCCATAACTATTAACTTGGGTATTCCATGGTGAGTTAAGAAGGTAATTAGAGCTCTTGTTAAGTGTATTGCAGTAAGTGCATCCAGAGGATAAGCCTGTGTATATTTCGAAAAGGTATCGATTATTGTAAGAAATTTGCATAATTTCGAAGGGTTTTGAAGGAGTAGGAGTAATTTGAAATTTTTACTTTGGGGGATTGCGATTGTATTTCATTCCTTGACACAGTGAACAACTGTTAATAAATTTTGTAACACTGCCTCGAATGTTTGGCCAATAGTAAAAGCGTTTGACTTAACTTTCGGTGAAGTAATACCTTCTTGGATTTTCTAAACAATTTCATGTTGAGCTTGATCAGTGATAACATCTTCTAAGACTTTATTAGAAAGAATTAACGTTAATGCTGAGTTCTTGAATGTGTTTTTGATAAGTATATAAAATGGTGGAAGAAGTTCGGGGTTTGTTAAGTGAAATTTTGTATTTGAGATGCTGAATTCCTTAAAAAAATTGACTAATTCAGTATCAAATTCATATTGAGAAACCCCTGTAAAGGTTCTAGTTCTATTAACAAAAAAGCGGCGTATTGTAGGTAGTTTTGTACTATGAAAAACATTTTCAATGAAAATTTTATTTTTGAAGTAATTTATAGGTGTTTCTAAAATTGGTAGTTCTAAAATTGGATTTTCATGACTTGTACGTACTTACTTACTTACTTATTAGGCCGGCGACCCATGAAGGGTCAGAGCCTGAACAATTGCTGTCTTCCATCGCTGACGGTCCTGGGCACGCTGCTTCAAGGCCAAGCTGTCTTACATCCGCGATGACCTCTCGGTCGTCCTCTTCTTCTCGAACCATTAAGCTCAGATTCGAAGACTCTCTTCGCTGGAGCGTTGCTATCCATGCGTTCGATGGGGCCGAACCAGTGTAGTCGACGAATTTTTGCCTTCCGGACTACATCCACATCCTGGTACAGCTCATAGAGTTCGCGGTTATGTCTTCTCCTCCATTCACTCCTCCTCGCAGACGGGACCATATATCCGATGTAGAATTTTTAGATTAGATTTTAGGTTACATTATTTATTGTTCCATTAATAATTTTACAAATTTTGTATGTTCCTGCGAAGCCTTGTGGAGGCTTTTCTGCAGAAGATCTCATCTCTAATATTGGCAATCTATTAAAGTAAGCTCAAATGTATAGTTGTACAATTCATTATAAAGCTTGATTCTTATACAAAAGATCTACAAAGAAATTAAGATATTCATAAACAAAATTAAAACATTGACTTTAAAGTTTTAAGTGTTTGGATTATTGATAAGAAAATTTTTTATAAGGGATTTCCTTGTTTTTAAGTTTAAGATATTTTTTAAGTTTTGTGGTAAATTATTAAATACTTTAGGAGTAATGCATTTCAACTGTCTCTTGCCGTAGTTGTTGTGGAAATGTGATTCTTGAAGCATACCTTGTGCCCGTCTTCTAGTATTAAGCCCATGTTGAATTGGTACGATAAATCGGTTGTCATCATAGTACTCCAGAATTAAGGCCATCTTAGAGATGTCGTCTATAGAAAGAGTTTTGAAATTTGATTGCTCTGGATTGTTGAGCTGGTGAAGCTTTTTTAAGGCTTGTGCGCAACTTATCAATATGCGTATCCCACAGAAAATTGGTATCAATTGTGATGCCGAGATATTTATAGTTATCAACAATTTCGATTGGACAATTTATTGCTCTACTACAGGAGTTGTTTCTGTAGAGTATTGGATCTTGGGTGGCCTTGAACTGCGGACTTCGTATGTGCATCATCTTGGCTTTTAATGCGTTAATCACAAGTCCGTGATCGTGACACCATTTGACTGCACTATCACACTCCTCCTGCATTATTGCGGTTGCCGTATGCAGATACATTTCTGCAGACTCCTAAACGGCGATGACGACACAAATCCCGCTGTTAGGCAGAATGTTCCACTCAATTTGGACGACGATGGATAAGAACTCCGTCCCCCCGACCTCGACGAGGTCAAGATAGCAATATCGAGACTGAAGTCGAACAAAGTTGCTGGCGCGGACGGACTATCCGCAGAGCTGTTCAAAGCGGCTGGGGATGAGCTGGTTAGGTGCATGCACCAGCTTATCTGTGAGATATGGTCGGAGGAAAGCATGCCCGACGAGTGGAATCTCAGCATCGTATGTCCGGTCCACAAGAAAGGAGACCCCTTCGACTGCGCCAACTATCGAGGGATCAGTCTCCTTAATATCGCATATAAGATTCTCTCTGCCGTATTGTGCGAGCGCCTAAAACCGTTCGTCAAAAACCTGATAGGTCCTTATCAGTGTGGTTTCAGGCCAGGGAAGTCCACAATCGACCAGATCTTCACACTGCGGCAAATCCTGGAGAAGTCCCAAGAAGTACAAATCGACACCCACCATCTATTTGTCGATTTCAAGGCCGCGTATGGCAGCGTGTATAGAGACGATCTATACAGTGTCATGTCTAGTTTTGGCATCCCTACCAAACTCGTCAGATTGTGTAGGATGACGATGGAGAACTCTCGCTGCTCCGTCAAGGTCGGTAGCGAACTCACCGAGACCTTCGATGTCAAAAAAGGATTTAGACAAGGCGACGCGCTGTCATGCGACTTCTTTAACATCATTCTTGAGGGGATCGTGCGTAACTCACACGTCAACACCAGAGGCACGATCTTCCACAAGTCCGTTCAACTGCTAGCTTATGCGGATGACATTGACGTGATCGGCCGAACTCAGCGAGCCGTCAATGAGGCGTTTGCTAGCATCGAAGCAGAAGCGGCTAAAGTGGGACTGGTGGTAAACGAGGGCAAAACTAAGTATATGCTGTCATCGAAGAAGGACGCAGAACATCGACGTCTCGGACAGAGCGTCACTATGGGCAGCAGACATTTCGAGGGAGTTAAGGACTTCGTCTATCTCGGCTCCGCGGTGAATAGGGACAATAACATCAGTACCGAAATCAAGCGCAGAATCACTCTTGCCAATCGCTGTTTCCTTGGGCTTAAGAGGCAATTGAGTAATAAAGCCCTCTCCCGAACGACCAAAGTAACTTTGTACAACACCTTGATCATCCCTGTCCTGCTTTACGGCGCAGAAACCTGGACGTTACTAAAAGCGGATGAGGAAGTCTGTTCGAGAGAAAAGTTCTGCGTGCGATTTTTGGTCCTGTTTGCGTTGATGGCATCTGGAGGAGAAGATTCAACCATGAACTGTATGGGCTGTACGGCGGCATGAACCTAGTCAAGCGTCTACGTATACAACGCTTAAGGTGGCTAGGCCATGTAGAGCGGATGGACAGCACTGCTCCGGCCCGAAGAGTCTTCGAATCCGAAACAAAGGGACAACGCAACAGAGGACGTCCTAGATTGAGATGGCGCACACAAGTGGAAAAGGACCTCAACCAACTTGGAGTGCGCAACTGGAAGCAGCTGGCAAGAGATCGTGCTAGCTGGAGAGGCATGTTGGTTGAGGCCCAGGTCCACCCCGGACTGTAGCGCCATCCGAAGAAGAAGAAGAAGTATGCAGATACCTATGACGCACCACTATCTGTATCGTCTGCAAAAGCGAATGGTATTGCCTGCTTAAATATTCGCAAGAGCTCGTTGGTGTATAGGATAAAAAGAATTGGTCCCAGTTTAGACCCTTGTGGGACTCCATATTGAACACGTTCGTTTTTGCTATACATTTGGTTTACTTTTACACAAAATTGCCTATTGTGCAAGTATTCCTTAAACCAATTCGCTACCAATCCTCTTATTCCAGCATGCTCTAGTGTTTCCATTAGCTTCTCATGGTTTAGCGTATCAAAAGCCTTACTGATACAGTTTGCGAGTTTCCCTAATAACTTGCCAGTACTTTTATTCTTCTGGAACCCATACTGGCTTGAGTGTATTCGAGAATTCCTTGTAATAAAATCTTGTAGTCTGCTTGCTATAACCTCTTCAAGACATTTTTCGATTACAGGTAAAATCGATATTGGCCTGTAATTACCAATCTCGCTTTTCGCACCTCCTTTATGTATAGGTCGAACCACAGCTGTTTTAATCAATTTATGTACAATTGGAGTAAATATGTCTATGTGCCTTTTTATGTCGCCTGCCCTTATTCCATCGAAGCCTGGCAACTTCATATCGTTCATAGACATAATTGTGCTTTGGATCTCAGAGTAGTTGGCTTCTTGTATAAACATTGATCGGACAGAAGTTGACTTTCTGTGTGTGGAAGTGACAACGTCACATTGATGAATGATGTCTCGTATCTAAGTGCTGAAATTTGTCGCAAACGCACTGGCTAGGCTACCAAGACACATTTTTCCATTGAAATTCTTACAAATGATTTCATCAACCCCAGGTTTTTTCCTTCCAAGTATCTTATTTATAAGACTCCATGTTTTACGCGGATCGAATCTTATTTGGTTGAATATTGTTTTGTAGAAAAACGATTTTTGTGCGATTATTTCTTTGTTCAGTCTATTTCTGAAGGTCTTATACTCCACTTCATATGTCTTATTAACCCTGTTGTTTTTCCATTTTCTGTAGATTGCATCCCTTTTTTGCATTTGGCAATTATGTCTGAAGTCATCCAAGCATTACTCTTTCTTTTGTTTTTTATTTTCTTTACGGCTGTCGATTTTTCGTATATATAAGCCATTTTATCAGAAAGGGATCGATATAGTGAAACCGTGTCATCAATGTTTAGGATATCATTCCGATTTGCTTCTCTGATTAGTTCATCAACCTTGACGGTGGATATACAGGATAGGCTGAGTGAACTTTCTTTGATAGCAGAACTTTGCATTGGCCGGAAGTACATGACTGCATAATGATCGGTGATACTACTTTCAATAACGGCAGAATAGATTTGATTGTACAAGGCGTTTGTCAAAATGTGATCAATCGATGATTTAGATCCAGTATTCGGATCTACCCTGGTAGACTTTGTTATTATATTTAGCAATCCCAACGACGCCAGCATTTCTAGATATTCCTTAACACTATCCAGATTCAAATCATCCACGTTAATATTCATATCACCCATGATTACAATTTCATAATTTCGGCCCAATCGACCAACACTGTTTCCAAATTCTTCAAGAACGTTTTTCTGCTAAAACCTGGTGGTCTATATATGCCCATTATATACAAATATTTGTTTTGTTCCTTGACTTTAATCATAATTTTTTCATATGAAATACTTTCTGATGTTAAACGTTCATATTGTATTTCATTTCTTATTAACATAATAATTCCACCTCCTCTACGCTTCTCTCTATTCAGGAATTCCGTTTGGAAACCCTCTAAACTGTAGCGATCTTTTTGCTCATCGTTTATATTTGTTTCAACTAACACAATGACATTTATTACATTTAAAATGTGGTTAATATTAAGGCAGAAGTCATCCCAGTTCTTCTTCAATGACCTTATATTCAAACACAAGTAACAATTTTTACTTTCATTACATTCTTTTAAATTGATACTGTTAAAATCATATAATACCCTACAACTTATGTCAACTACAACTTCATTTGAATCCGTTTTTGGTGTAAAAAATGTTTGTGTATCGTTTTGTTTACAAACAATGCTTTTATTGAGAGCATGTGATTTTACTCACGTCATTAACCGTATTTATAACGATCGGCTGAGTACTCTCATTTTTTCTAACGAGTACTCTTCCAGCGCTCTTCCATACAAACCTCCAGTTCACCTGTCTCGCTCTCTCTGTAGCCATCCACAGCAAGTGTTTATTGTGCATTGTCAGCTGATTGTTGACATGCACCGTAGTATCTGGCAAGTTTGAACTCACATTTGAGTTGACATTACTGTTTTGTATGACAGCTTTTGTTTTGATGGGGAGAGTGGAGCGTGTTTTTTGCACGAATTCTTGCTTTTTCATGCTGGATGCAAATGTTGCAATAATCACAGATTTTGCTGGGTTTTTTGTTTTAGTTCGATATACTCGTATATCAGAAATATCGCAGTCGTTTATTTGAAAAGTGATCCTTTTGCCTATTCCCTTCACTACTTCTATGAGGTTTTTTTTGCTGTGTGGGGGAATGTTTTTAATTTCGATATTGTTTTTAATCAACTGTTGCTCTATGGTGTTTATGTGTGTTTGTAGATTTTCTATTATGACATCTTTTTGTGCATTATTTGCTTCCATCTCATTTAATTCTTTCGTCATATTGCGAGGTCATCATACTTTGCTGCTAGGAAGTTACAGCTAGCTGCAATGTCCTTGATTTAATGTCGTAGCAGACGAATTTCGGCTATAACCGTTGGGTTGTCTGTGGAAGTGGTGTTAGTAGAGACAATGGGACTGCTGTGTTCTCTCATTCTCTTTGAAGGCTATGCTGCTGGAGTTTGAGGTACAGATACCACCGTATTCTTGGCTGCAGTGGTAGCCTGTACATCTGTAGTATACCTACATGCTTGGTACCTCCAGGCATCTCTCCTTGTGTCTATGGTTCTCCACGATTTCTCGCTTACGGTGGTGCACTGGAAATGGAGCTTTTTCTTGCAACCCGAACATTCAGCAAACTCTTCTACCGAGAGATTATCACTGCAATGCCCGCACACATGCATGTTAGACAAATATTTCAAATTTTCAAAGACTAAGCACTAGCGAACAAATTAAATAAATATTATTGTATGAATTTGTATACAAAAACCATAAAAAAAGTCACTGTTTTTTCGGTTGTTAGATTTATTTAAGCAAAAAATAAAAACTTTTAACTTTGGCAAGGAAATCAATTATCTGCTATCGAATTTAAAAACACGTCCGTTCAACTGAGCTTACTGATAAGACTGCCGCAAGGCACCAGTTCTGCAGACTTGCTTATCGTCCTGCTTTCAGCTCCATAAAGCAGGACTGGTAGTATAAGGGTCTTGTAAGGCATGACTTTGGTCCTTCGAGTCAGAAGTTTTGCCCCCAATTGTTTCGACAAACCGAAGTAGCATCGGTTGGTTCTACGTCGGATCTCCCCTGTGATGTCATTTGTGGAGTTAACGTTTGAACCGAGGTAGACAAACTCCTTTACTACCTCAAGAATATAGTTGTCGATTCTTACATTTTGTCCTAGGTGTTGTGTGGCGGAACGTTTCTTAGTCTACAGCATATACTTTGTTTTCACCCCGTTGATCTTAAGACCAGGCCGCTTCGCCTCTTCTTCAATTGCCGCAAAAGTCTCCGCTACGGCACGTTGGGAACGATGTCGATATCGATGTCATCCGCATATCCTAACAGCTGGACTGTTTTGTAGAAGATAGTGCCTTCCGTGTTTACTTTGGCCCGCCGCACTATCTTTACAGTACCAAATTGAAGAAGTCGCGTGTTTATTAGCGTGTTGCGACATAACCGGATCAATTTTCCCGGGATCCCGAATTCGGCCATCGCCTCGAAAAGTTAGTTGCGATGAATGCTGTAGTATACGGCTTTGAAATCGATAAACAGATGGTGCGTATCGATTTGAAACTCGCTGGTCTTCTCCAGGATTTGCCTCAGTGTGAAAACTTGGTCCTTAGTTAATTTGCCGGGCCGGAAGCCGCACTGGTACGTGCCGATTCGTGCAGTGTAAAACGGCTTTAGACGTTCACACAGTACGCTGGATAGGATCTTGTAAGCGACGTTGATCAGGGATATACATCTGTAGTTTTTGCACGAGGTAGGATCGCCTTTTTTGTGGATGGGGCATATGGAGCTGATATTTCAGTCGTCGGGCATGCTTTCGTCTTCGGCAGAAGATCTGGTACATGCTCCTTACCAGAACATTGCCACCAGCCTTGAAGAGCTCCGATGGTAAGCCATCTGAGCCTGCGGCTTTGTTGTTCTTTAGCCTTTTAATAGCTGTGCAAACTTCTTCAAAGCTAGGTGGGAGGACTGTTTCGTCGACTGGAATTGGGATTTCCTGATTCCCTACCACACTCTCCTGGTCAGGCCCGTTAAGCAGCTGTTGAAAGTACTGCTTGAACACATCCACTATTCCCTGCGGCTCGGTAACTAGATTACCCTCGTAATTTCGAAGAGCCTGGGTGCCTTTCCTAAAGCCTGAAGCCAGGCTTTTGGCTTTTTTATAAAAGGCTCGTATTTTATGCTTGTCCCTAGTCTCTTCGATATCCTTCCTCAGGCGTAGAAGCTTTTTCTCCTCTCGTCTTCTAGCCGGTACTCCTCTTGCGCTGCTCTTGTTTTCCGTTTAAGCACTTTTTGGTATGCCTGGTCTGTTGTACGTTTCTTCTGCTCACATTCGCCATCATATCATGGATTTCTTGTCGGGGGTGGTAGATAGCCTAATTTAGCTTCCGCTACCTCTTTGATGATCAAGCGGCAATGCAACCACATATCGTTGGCGTTTGTGTTTGACGTAGCCATACCGGAGAGTCTCTCACTTAGTCGCTCTTCGTAGGCTCTGGCTATCTCCTGTGCACTCAGGCGTCCAATGTCAAATCTTCTTGTTGTTGGCTGGTGCAGCTTTCTGACATTGGACAGTCGAGCTCTGAATCTTGCTGTCACGAGAAAATGGTCAGAGTCGACGTTTGCCCCCCCTGAATGTTCTCACATCCACGATATTTGACGCATGTCTTCCGTCAATGAGCACATAGTCGATTTGGTTGGCCGTTCGACCGTCCGTAGATCGCCAGGTTGCTGTGTGGATGTAATTGTGAGGGAATCTTGTGCTACTAACGACCATATTACGGCCTGTCGCAAAGTCAGTGAGTCGGAAGTCGTTGTCTGTGGTCGTATCGTGGAGGCTGTGCTTTCCGACCACTTCACCAAACATGTTTTCCTTACCGATTTTGGTATTGAAGTATCCAAGTCCGATTTTTACATCGTACCCCGGACAGGCTCCGTAGGCACCGTCCAAGAGGTCGTAATAGTCCTCTTTGACAGAGCCTTCGGCCTCGTCGGTAGGGGCGTGTGCACATATAAGGCTGATGTTGTAGAATCTGCCATGGATGCGGATCACAGCCAGGCGATCACTTATTGGTTTGAAATCGATGACCTTCGACTTTAGCCGTTTTCCTTCGACGAATCCGCATCCATACATGACTCGTATGTACGGTCTTATATTCAGAGTCATTATAATCTATGTATATGCGATTCAATTTAGTCTATGTCGGGATTTTCGTTTATATTACCAATTATCGATTCAGTGTCCGAAATATGTTCATTAGAAGTTTCATTTATATTGAGATCGCAAATTTTTACTCTCGATAATGCATCTGCATTTGAATTAAGAACATGTTTTTTTTATAAATAAAATTGTAATCAAATTCCTCTATTTTTTATCACCATCTTGTTAATTTGGCATTTGCATCTTTCATGGAAAATAGCCAGTGCAAAGGTCTGTGATCGGAGTAAATGTTGAACTTCTGTCCATATAAATATGGGTGAAAATATTTTGTTGCCCAAATAATGGCTAGAAGTTCCTTTTCTAGGCACCATAATTTAATTCGGCATCATTTAAGGTTTGTGAAGCATAAGCAATAGGTTTATCTTGATTTGGAGTGCCTTGTGATAATACAGCACCAATAGCAAACTGACTTGCATCTGTAGTTCAGTTGAGGGGTTTACCGAAATCAGGGTATTGGAGAATGGGTTCGTTGACCAGAAGTTGTTTACAAGTTTCGAAGCACTTTATGTATTTTGTGCCCATATTTATTGTAGTGTCCTTTTTGAAACACGATGCCAGGGGCTTATTGACTTTGACAAAGTCAGGAAAAAATTTTTTGTAATACCCTAGAAGACCCAAGAAGCTTTTAATTTCCTTAGTGGACTTAGGGATTGGAAAATTTTGAATGCATTTGATTTTGTCTGGGTTTAGCTTTATCCCAGCTGTATCTTTTTTTAGGAATTCGGATTTGTGTATCAGAATTTTCAAATTGGATTCACGAAGGCGTTGGAATCTTTTTTTAGAGGTTGACTAAGTGTTCTTGTAATGACGTGGAAAATACAATAATGTCGTCCATATAAACAAAGCAAATTTCGCATTGTAGGCCTTGCAAAATGTTGTCCATTACACGTTGAAATGTGGCGGGCGCATTTTTGAGTCGAAATGGCACTCTTAGGAATTCAAAATGACAATTTTCGACGTTGAAAGCAGCCTTTTTAATGTCGTCAAGGTGCATTTCTATCTGATGAAATCCATTTCCAAGGTCTATTGTGGAGAAATAATTGGATTTTCCGAGTTTATCCAATACATCCGTTATATTTGGAATTGGATATCTGTCGTCAATTGTTTTTTTGTTGACCTGTAATCAACTACAATCCGCCACCTTTTTTGCCGTTTGAATCGGCCTTTTTAGGAAATACCCAGATAGGTGAAGCCCACGGAGAATTGCTGGGTCTTATAATATTATGCTTCTGATTTACATATGAATAAAGGGATATGTGTACTTTTTTTTATGCACTGGTATTTCATTACGAGTGGGGATTCTATGTTTGATTTGATTAGTGAATGATAGTGGACTATCATCTGTATAAAAGATATCACAAAACTGTTTACACAAAGTAATTATTTTACGTTTTTCTTCATCATTCATATGGTCAGTTCGTATGAAGTTCTCTAATTCTACACGTTTTGATGGAGACTATTCTGTTATGTTCATATTATCGAGTTTAAAGCGTTTTCAAAAGGGTTTATTTTATATGGATATATCACAGTGAATGTTACGTCATTCATGGACGTATTACGTATTTCTGTATGTGCCCAACCATTAATAGATAATGTTAAAGTTTCGAGTATTTCACAATTTTGAACTTAGGAATTCTAGATTCGTCCAGATTGTGTCATCACAGGTATTTTTATTCTTGAGATTGTCTGTGCTGGCAATAATTCTTAAAAAAGAATTTTCGGGTTTGAAGTAAGGTATTTTATGGGGAGACTTACTTTTGGTGTTAAAAGTTGCGAGTTTGGAAAATCGATAGTTGCATTTAAATACTGAATTAGGTCTAATCTTATCAGACCATCGAAGAAACTATGAAATTTGTACCCGTAAAATTTGATGGATTTATTTTCACTAAATTCTTTAAAAGCTGGTATGGTAACTGTTACATTATTATAGAAAGATGTTTTAACAACAAAAGGCTCCGACTTCTTTAAATTTAAATAGTATTTATCCATTATTATCGGATCAAGAATAGATTTAGTAGCTCCCGTGTAAATAAGTGGTCTTAAATTGGGATTATTAATTTGTACATATGATAACTGCCGATTAGTTATGGGTAGAGGGGTTGGGTTTAAAGTTGAGTAAAACCCGGATCTTCGGAACATGGATCTGAATATTCAAACTGCACTTTTGTTGCTTCAGTATTTAAGTATACGGCCTGCGAATAGCAGTTGATTGAGTTGTTGATACGCTCATCGGTATTGGTTTTTGTGTATTCTTGTTAGAATTTGGATTGGGTTTCCAAACGTTTTCACTTCTACCAAAAGCTTGCGTATGGGTTGCAAATTCAGATGAAGTTGGCTGTTTTTGAATTGAAGGGACCGAAACACTATGTTCTTGGGCTGGAACATAGGAATTGTTCGTAATTTGTGGATAATTCCTTTGTGGGTAAGAAACAACTTGTGAGTTTTGATATTGAGGTGGTGTTCGTCCGTAAGGACGTTTCTGTACATTTTTTTTTCGGTTGAAAATTTGATTTTGTTTGTAGCATTCTCTTTATAAAATTGATTGCTTCCGACATTGATTAAGGCTCTTTTGTGCGGACCATACTCCCTTATGGACTACGAAGTCCAGTTAGGAACACTTGAAGCGCCTGTTGATTATATAAATCTACTATAATTTTTCTTTTAAAAATGTTTTGTTCATGAAAAGAAAGGTAATTTGAAATTGTATTCAAATTCTTACGAATCTTATCATGAAATTGCTAAGGGGTTTCACTTATTGTTTGTCTTAAATTATTAAGATCAAAAGATAAGCAAAACTCATCACGGTGTTCGCTAAAATTTGCAATTAATTCCTGCTTTATTTCACTAATAGTACTGACACCACTAATATTAACTATTTTTCTAGACGCTCCTTTAAGTTTACTTAGAATAGTTCTATATATCATAACATTTTGATAATTTTGCGCAATGGCTTGGTCATAAAAATGAGTGACAATCTATACTAGAATCTATACTTTCAATAAATAGATTTAGTTCATTCATCATCATAGTCACGAATTGTGTCCGCGTGCAATCTTAAGAATTGTTGAACTGACATGTTTGAATTGAGGCTCGTTATGTTTGTCCAATCACGTCAATGTCGTCGGCGTAAGCTAGCAATTAAACTGACTTAAGGAAGATCTTGCGTCTGGTGTTGACTTGTGTATTATGCACTCTCAAGTATAATGTTAAAGAAGTCACATGAGAACGCGTCGCCTTGTCTTAAACCTTTTTTGACATTGAAGGTCTCGGTGAGTTTGTTCCCGACCTTGACGGAGCAGCGAGAATTTTCCATCGTCATCTGACGAGTTTGTTGGTTGTTGTTGCAACAGAGGACGTCCTAGGCCGAGATGGCCCACACAAGTGGAAAAGGACCTCAACCTGTATAGATCGTCTCTATGCACGCTGTCATATGCGGCCTTGAAATCAACAAATAGGTGGTGAGGTTCGATTTGCACTTCTTAGGTCTTTTTCAGGATCTGCCGTAGTGTGAAGATTTGGTCGATGGTGGACTTCCCTGGCCTGAAACCACACTGACAAGGACCTATAAGGTTGTTAACGAACGGTTTCCGGCGTTCACACAATATGGCAGATAGGATCTAGTACGCAATATTAAGCAGACTAATCCCTCGATAGTTGGCGCAGTCGAAGGGGCCTCCTTTCTTGTGGACCGGACAGGCGACGCTGAGATTATACTCATCGGGCATGCTTTCCTCCTACCATATCTTAGAGATGAGCTGGTGCATGTGCCTAACCTTTTCATCCCCAGCTGCTTTATACAATTCTGCGGACAGTCCACTTGCTCCAGCAGCTTTGTTTCACTTCAGTCTCGATATTCCTACCTTGACCTCGTCTAAGTCGGGGGAACGGAATGTTTGCCTATCATCGTTCAAGTTGAGTGGAACATTCTCCCTAACAGCGGGGTTTGCGCCGTCATCGCCGTTTAAAAGTCTGCAAAAATAATCTTTCCAGATTCTCAGCATCGATTGCGACTCTACTACTAAATTTCCGTGTTTCACACACTGAGTTAATTTCCGCGACCAGACTGAGTAGTGAACGGTGTAAGTTTTCAACAAAATTGATGACTTCAGGTCTGGGACAGTTTTTCTGAAGTGTCGAATAAACACGGTTTCCTTCGAACTTCGGTTTTGTGGAGTGTGGGAACGTAACTCCTCCCTCCCTTAACTGGGGATTCTCCTGAATTCTGTTGACAATTCTTAAATCGATTTTCTTTTGCTTACAATAAATGTATAGCGCAATTAATACTATAATAACAATGCTTGAGGTTCCTATTGAGTAATTTATAATACTATGTCGTTTGAGGTAACCTAGTTCTTTTATGTTATTAAATTGATGAAAAGTCAGTTCTTTGAATGTTAAAGAATCATTGTTCATTATTATATTTTCATAATTTAGAATGTAAATAAATTTTCATTCATCACAATCACTTTTAAAAGTTTCGACTTTTATATTGTTTAAAAGAAGATCATAATGTAGTGTTAATATTTTTTTCTCAAAGATACTGACTAATTTACAGTTATTTTTATATATGCAATTTTTGCTTATTTTTTAGTTCTTGTAGGCATAAATTCTTTTCAAGAGTAAACGTTTGATTATTTATTTTGACAACATATTCCATTTCTTCATTTATTTGCTTATTATGTGAATTGACTATTGGAACCAATCATTTTACATCAGATTTTATTGTGGATGTAGGTATTTTAATGGTAAATATTATGACATCATTCTCAAATTTCGCAATTCCTACTTTTATATTGCTAAGTTTTTTAATGTAAATATTGGGGTGTATCATTCCGAATCTTGCCAAAAGTACATTGTCTTGAATTTGATCTCCTTTTTCTCTTAGTATGTTTATATTATTTTGTATGCGATATTATTTTGCTTGTAAAATTTAAATTTTCACCAATTTTTTTTTTAATATTTTGTTTCTATCTGATTCCAAAAGGTTTTTTAATGTTAAAATATTCGTGACTTCGTCATTTCTGTTGTCGTAAGTCATTAGCTGTTTTTCTTTGTCCGTTTTGTCGTCTTCATCTAGAGTACCGAAAAGCCACTTTATTCCTTACCCAAAATTGTTTATTAATCCGCTCCTACTTCTTTGAGATATAAGAGATTGTGCCTTATTTCTAAGGAAAGCTACTTCCTGTTTTAAATAATCTTTCTCCTGTTTAAATAATCTTATTGCGTTTGAATTTTCAATACTGATTTCTAAACTATGTATAACATTTATAATTTCATATGTATTCACTAAATGAAATACTACGTCGAACCTATTTACTATATTTACTTCATCCACTCTTATTTCTGCATAACCGACTTCCGTAGTAATTTTTTCAATTATCAGAGCCGTTTGGGTTACAGTGGTCATCAACATTATTTCTATCCAGAACAGGAATATCTCGACCTGTGAATTTATATGGACGTTTTATATTATTTTCGTGTATAGCGAGACTGTATTTCCTAAATTTCGGCTTTTTTTTGTGACGAAGAGATTTGTAATTTTTGATATATCCCGAACTTCTTGTTTCTACATAATCTTCGCGGAATTTTTTCCTTTTTTCTATTGCTTGTTGTTTTGTTTTATCTATTTCTGCTTAATTATATTGAAGTCTATTTTATGCTCTTTTACTTCGGAAGGGGTGCACTTTATAGTTGAATAGTGGGTATTATTGTATAGTATTACTGCGTTTAACATCTGTGTTTTAATAGGCTGTTTTTCTTCAAGATTTAGAGCTCTAATTTTTTCGGTTAGTGTATTGTTTAGGCTTTCTACATCGGAATTTCCGGTGTGATTATTTGGTTTTGTAATATAGAATTCTATATTCTCCTTTTTTCAAAATGCAATTACATTATTCGATTTAAATTCGTTATCAAAAATTAATTTTCCTACTTTGCCCTTAATATATTGTTTTAATTTTTCCACTATTACTAGACTATTTCTGTCTTCTAGGAAAATGTTATAGCAAATTTTGAAAACTTATCCAATGCTTACTGTTGACATAAACGTTAACATGGACTACTTCGTTGATAGTTGAAGGAGTTTCTGTCAGAATATTTTTTTTTCTTATGTAGTGTCTGTCTTATTTGGCAGATGAACAAGTCTCGCAGTTGTTAATTAACTTTTTCAACTTTTCTCTTTATTCCCTCGTATGTTGGTATTATTTCAGAATGCCCGACCTTATTTTTATGGAATAATGCAATTTGTTTCTTCAAAACTTCTTCGTTTTCTATGTCTTTAGCCAGGTGACTACATTTTACAAATTTGAAAAGCTTCCGGTTGGGAAATATTTCAATAATTTTCTGTTGGAGTTCATTATAGTCACTATCATCTAAATAAGAAAAAAATTCCAGCTTTACCTATTTTGTAATGTCTTCTTAATATGTCACTGACTTTAGCTTCGGATAAATCTTTTTTGTCAATGTATATCCCAACATTTTTTAATACTTTTTCAAACTCTTGCTTTTCACATTCTAAAAATATAATTTGCGTTTTGAATCTGTTAACGACGGTACTTAATACGGGAATATGATCTTCTAAATTTTGTTCTTGTGAATGAATAGTCTGCGCATCCATTGATTTGGTATATTTTTGTTTCGTTATTTGTGTTCAAGTCTGCAACACTAATTTCTGAGTCCTCTTTCTCTTTATTTTGTTAATTTCCATTTATTCCATAAATTTCCCTACTTTCGACATTTATTCGACTTAAGAAATCTGCAATAACATTGTCCTTTCCCTTAATATAGTCTATTTTAATGTTGTATTCTCCTAATTGTACAAGCCATCTCTGAAGTCGGGGATTAATATCTTTTTCAGAATATTTGAAATGCAGCCACGAAATAGGCTGATGATCTGTTTGTGATTCGAACTCTTTTCCGCATAAATACGGTCTAAAATATCTAACTCCCCAAACTATCGTTGAGTAATTTTGCTCATGATTGTTTAAGGTTCTGGTGGCATATGAAACGGGGTGACCTTCCTGTGTCAAAACTGCGCCAATTGCAACATTGCTGGCATCAGTTATAAGTTTAAATTTTTTCGAAAAATCAGGGCACCTAAGGATTGGATGGTTGGTTATTAGTTGTTTTAATTTATCAAAAGCAGCGATAAAGTCTGGATAATTTGCATTAACACGGGCATTTTGTTTCAGGAATTTTGTTAATGGATGAGCAATTGTTGCATAATTCTTTATAAATTTTCGATAGTATTCCGTTACTCCCAGAAAAGTTTTTGGGTTTTGGGAAGCTTACATTTTTGAATTACTTCGACTTTAGTAGGATTTGGTCGTACAACTTTGGGTGTCAAAATATGGCAAAATTTTCCGTTTCTTTAGAAAAGAAACTGCATTTATCAACTTGTATTATTAATTGTGCTTCTCTTAACCTATTGAATATTTTTCGGATGCTATTGATATGTTCCTCTAAGGGCGTACTAAAAATTAGAATATCGTCTAAATAGACGACACAAATTTTATTGATGAATTCTCTGAGGATAGAATTAATTAACCGTTGGAAGGTTGTTGGGGCTTGTTTGAGCCCGAAAGGCATACTTGTGAATTCATAATGTCCATTTGGGGTCGAAAAAGCTGTTTTCTTTTGATCTTCTCGCTTTACAGGGATCTGGTAAAAACCTTTTGCCAAATTCAAAATCGTAAAATATTGGGCTTTCCTCAGTTTGTCCAATATGCTTTCAATATTGGGAATTGGGAATTTATCGTCTATCGTTACTTCATTAAGTTTTCAATAGTCGATAACTATTCGTCACTTTTGCTTACCAGAATTATCCGATTTCTTTGGAACAATCCAAAGAGGGGAATTGTACGGAGAACAGCTTTCTCTTATGATTCCCTGTGAAAGCATTTCTGAAATCTGTTTATCTATCTCTGCCTTATGTACTTGAGGATACCGATACATTTTAGAAAAGATAGGACTACTGTTGGTGGTTATAATTTTGTGTTCTACTTCATTCGAACAGGTTAATATATCAACTTCTTTGAAAAAAAGTTCTTGGTCATGTAAATGTTGTTGATTCGGTTTATTTCATATGGATAATTGTCTTCGAAAAAGATTTTGTTTCCTTTTACTAATAACTGCCTTTTTCCTTTATCTATTTTTGCTTCCAAAGGTGTTGGTATGTTCTGGCCAATAATTGCATCATATTTCTCACTATTAAATGTGAGTACTTTGCATGCTACTGTTCCTCTGCTTAAAAATTCTTTAGGAAGTGGGGTAACAACTTTGTGATCGATTGTATTAGTACCATTAAGTGTACTGTGAAATATGGGATCTTTAAGCTCTATTTCGGGAAAATTTAAAAGAAAATTGGGTTTTATAATACCTGTTTCTGACCCAGTGTCAATCAAGCATTTAATTTTTTGTTCACCAATAGTTAAAAAGCCTTTAAATGATTACTTTCTTGATTCTGTTCTTGTTCATTATTTGTACTTCTACGACTAAAGCTATTATTGTCAGAATTTTTTCTTAAATTTAATTGAGTACTGTTGTTGTTGGCTAAATTCTGTACGGTCCCTGAGTTATTATTGTCGTTTTGTCTGTACTTATTGTGTCTAAGATTGTTCCTTTTACGGTGAGCAATATCAATTGCTCTTTCATCATCTAATAACCTTAACTCAGCAACATTTGTATGAGCGAATCATTTTTGCCTACATTTCCATGGACTAAATTGTCTAATTTTTCTCTTACAATGCCTACAAGGTACCTATCATTGTTTTCTGGTGTGTATATAACAGGTCTATTAGCTTCATCTTCGAAACTATATAATTCATTCAGTTCATAATTTACAGATCGTATTTTAGCAAATAGTTCCCTTAATGTTACTACTTTAATGTCGCGGCATTCATTTATCATCTCAGCATAGTCCTTCCTAGGTCTGAAGTGTAGCTTAAGTTCCGTTTGAGCTGCTTCCCAAGTCAGATCATCCCCAAGTCGTTTAGCTCCTCCTGGATTTTCTTATTTAGTACTATGCTGATGACGAACTGTTTAAGTGTTTCACTGTTGCACAGTTCTATTGCAGTATTAACTGATTTAATGAATAAGCTTGAAATCATCCTTACCGTTAAAAGGCTACATGTTGCAGAAATGGTTGAGGGCTTCTTCCGTCGACAAATGGAAGATGTTATTTCTTCCATCATCATTTGGACATTGTTGCTGTTCTCGTTCCCTTGGTTGCCGCAAATGTTGGTTGAGCTGGATTTGTAACTAAGCAATTTGATCATGTTGTTCTTGTATTGCCTGTATTAAAATTGTTAGATCCTGTTCATTTGTCATTTTTACACAGTTCGTTTTTTCATTATCACTACCACCGTTCAAATTACGGTTCGAATCGAATATTTTGTTCAATTTGTTTTTCGTTTGAGTTCTCGATCACTGATTTTATTTTCAAAAATCATACAACCGACTGTGCCAGTTACGTCTTTTGGTATTCTTCGGATAACAAAAATAAAACGAATAAACATTTACCCAGTATATAATTTATTAAATCTTTAAATTTTTTTTTTGGAATGTTTGAGAAGTTGACCGTCCCGTCCGAAGTTTGAAGTAAAACTTGCCTATAGTCTATTACTTCTCATTCAGACAAGCTGCAGTTCGCGAAAACTGCTTACTCAGGTGTTTCACACACTGAGTTAATTTCCGCGACCAGACTGAGTCGCGAACGGTGTAAGTTTTCAACAAAATTGATGACTTCAGGTCTGGGACAGTTTATCTGAAGTGTCGAATAAATACGGTTTCCTTCGAACTTCGGTTTTGTGGAGTGTGGAAACGTAACTCGCGCTTCCCATGCTCTCTTCCTCTTTCTGAGAAGCCGGCTCTCTTCCCCTCTTTTCTGTTCGTAGACATCACGAACAACTCTCGTTGTCTGATGCAGTGTTACCTGGTAAGCCTCCTGTTTTGGTGCATGTGCCTGCCTGCACTCGTCGTAAAACCAAGGGTCCCTTCTGGGTGGTGACGTGAAACCCAGCACATCAGTGGCAGCATCTTTGATGGCTTTTTGACCACGTTTCCATTCTTCTTCCATTGTCAGTGAAGGCAGCGTCGATCTTTGGGAGAGTTTTAGGTAGACTCGGTCGGCAAAGATCCCAGCAATCTGTTGCGGATTGCAGCTTTCCGACGTCAAGCCGTTTTGGCCTATCTCGACTCTGTTGCTCTATCAATATGAGGGTTCTTACATTGGCTACAACAAGGTGTTGACACGAGTCGATGTTGGCGCCTCGAAATATGCGGACATCGAGAATATTGGAGGAGTATCTGACGTCGACCGCAACGTGATCAATCTGGTTGACGGTTCATTGATCAGGGGATCGCCAGGTTCCTTTATGGATGTTGAGATGTGGGAACCGCGTACTACTCACAGAGAGGTTCCGCCCCGCGGCGAAGCCCAAAAAATTATACTTAACCTCTATTTCGATTATAAATAATTCCACAGAATTACACTGAAAGTTTTTTTCAAGCAGCTTGTAAATACATTCAAAAAATATGTATTTTTAATAGATATATAAAAGAAACGAAAGACTTCAAGTTTGACCTTAATAGTGAAGAAGTGGCTTTGTGTTTATTCTGCTACAGTTTCGTAGCAGAAAGTGAAAATGGAGACACTTGAGCAACTTAGACAAAAGTTCGAACTACCGCAAGTAATCGTTGAACGCCTGGAAGAGCAGATCCAGCAGCAGGAACAGAAGCAGCAAGAACCAACATCAACAACATCGAAGCCGAGGAAGAAAGAGCAACATAAATAACGTCCCCCAATATTTTCCAAGTCCCCAAATGAGGTCCTCGAACAATTCCGACGCCTTAAGCCTTTTGAAGGGAACGAAAATTACAGTTTCTCGTCATTTATCCGTTCGGTAGAATCGGCGAAAAAGCTTCGTGGAGAAGACAGACATCAATATACGCTCTGGGAAATTGTGGTGAACGAGAAAATACAAGGAGAAGCAGCGTGCATGCATCAGGCAACTGGCTGAAGGCAACATCGACTGGGAGGAAATAAAAGACAAGCGGAGACAACATTTCAGACAAACAAAAGCGTACGCCGAAGTTTACAACTATCCAAATCCACGTCCTAATAGAAACATGTACTCTTATCAAAATAGACAAGATTATATTTCTGGCCATGTCAACACAAATTTTCAAATACAACCTCAAAACAGAAACTACCGGTAGTTAAGGTGACAATAGGTAACCAGAAATTAGATATCTAATTAACACTTTCTAAGAATTTATCTTTTGTGATACCAATCACAAAAGAGAAATTCTTACTAAACTTGAACGGTACTTGACATTGAGCGGTTTCAGTGAAATAACAATGAAAATATAGGGCTTAACATACTAACTCTTTTCAAAATAAACGTCTATTTAAGTAGTGGTTATATTGAAGTTAACGGACAAAAAACATATTTTAGCACCAGCTTCTCCTTTTGAGCCATATAAAATTTGCTCCTTGCAACCTTCCAACACACAATTTCTTTACATTGATCTCAATCACTTGAACGGTGAAAAAAAATATTTATCACAAATATTTAAAAAAAAATCAAGAATGTCTTTACAAAAAAAGGTAACTCTAACATTTACCCATGGAATAATGCATGAAATCATTACTGATACAAACAGACCTATTTTTTCCAAAATATATCGTTACCACAATGTACACGAGGAAGAAATCGGAAGGCAAATAAACGAAATGCTCGAGCAGGGAAGTGTGACCGCGAGCAATTCTCCATATAATAGCCCTCTTTGTGTCATACCAAAAGAAAAGACAAACGTGGTAACCAGAAATGGGAAATCGTACTACCGGCAACTAAATGAGGTGACTACTAGTGATAAATTTCCAATACCTAACATTGATAAAATTTTAGATAACTTGGGAAAGTCACAGTATTTTACTGCATTGGATTTGCCGAAAGGTTTCCATCAAATCTTAGTAAAACCTAAGGATAGGAAAAAGACAGCGTTTTCAACACCTTTTGGCCACTTTGAATATGTAAGAATGTCACTTGGATTATAAAATGCGCCTTCAACATTTCAAAGACTTAGGAACGCAATTCTGAAAAAGTACATTAACAAAATTTGTGTCGTTTATTTGGTCGACATTTTAATCTTTAGCACTTCTCTTCAGGAACATCTCACTAATTTACAACTAATTCTTCAGGCTCTGCAAGAAGCTGGACTTAAAACTCAAGTAGAAAAATGCAAATTTTTGTCAAAAGAAACTGAATATTTGGGACACATCCCTAGTCCGGAAGGTGTCAAGCCAAACCCAGATAAAATAAGTATAGCATAGTATAGTATAGTATACAACCAAAAAACAAATTAGATCATTCTAGGCGCTTACTATAGAAAATTCATTAAAGATTACCCAAAGATATTTGAAACAGGGCTCAAAAGTCAACATTAATGATCCAAACTATATATCGGCCTTCGAAAAATTAAAAGAAATCATTACTTACTATCCTATACATAAATATCCCGATTTTGATTTCAAGCTTGTCACCGCTGCAAATTGTTTCGCATTGGGGACAGCATTAATTCAGAACGGACATCCCATTTCGTTCGCTTCTCGTACACTCAACGATCACGAAAAACATTACTCCACTATTGAAAAGGAATTGCTCGCAATAGTATGGGCAGTTAAATACTTTCCAACATACCTTTTTGGGAGAGAGTTCGATTTATGCACAGATCATCAACCCATTAAGTGGTTGCTCACAAATATATGAATATGGTGCACAAATAGATTATATTTAAGGCAAAGAAAATAAATTAGCGGATTTTTTTGAGCAGAATCAATACTACAAACGAAATCAACTTACTTGAGCAAACCAGTTACATTCAAATCCCTATACTGGAAACGATTGTGAACCGTTTTAAGACTCAGCTTATAATATGCGAAATTAAAAATCAAGAGGCGGAAAATATATTCGGCAATAAACGAATTTTCATACAAAAAACAGACATACATAACAATGTTGGCGATATAGTCCGAAGACTTTATCAGTACATGAAAAGTAGGAGTATATTCAGAATTGAACGATTCTCTTGATCACCAGGTGCAGATTTCCCTTTAGCATAAAAATGAAACTGGTCATTCTGGAATCACTGCCAATTATGAGGAGCTAAAGCACAACATTTTCTTCCCAGATCTTAGAAATGTAATTAACAAGGTCGTTAATAATTGCGATATTTGTACTGGGGCGAAATACGACAGAAGGCCTATTTGGAAAAAGTACAAATTGACCGAAACCCCAACCAACATAAATGAAGTTCATGTAGACACTTGTCAATTCCAAACACTCGCTTATTAATTTCATAGATAAGTTCTCAAAATATGCTGTAAGCCTTTATTTAGAAGATGGAAATAGTAGAGCATTGATAGAAAAAATACGTGTATATATCTCTGTCAAGGGAAAAATTAAGAAATGTATATGCGGCAATAAATTCAATAAGGTAAACTTAAGAGAATTCTCAGAGAAGAAAACATTGAAGTTCATTTTGTGAAACCAAATAGCCATACTGGCAATGCAAATGCGGAACGCATGCACAATACCCTTACAGAACGATTAAGGAGCAAAAGGGCAAGGCAATCGAGCTGTATAATTCTTCCATTCATTCTTCTATTAAAGCGAAACCACTCGAAGCAGAAAACAACTTATTTAATAGAGATACAGTAGCCGACAGAATTAATAAAACCAAAAGAAACGCAATAAAAAAGCGCAATAAGAACCGAGAAGAATTCATCGAAAATCGACAGCAAGGATTTATTAAAAACTATGTTAGTGTTAGGCATAAAGAACAACCAAAGTTTAGGAAATATTCCATAAATAATGTACATGAGACCAATATTAAACGCCCTTTAAGATTTGAAGATAATGCTGTTTTGCCTTATCCTGCTGGCATTTGTTCCAATGACGCCTCAAATTCTGAGAACTGAGCAAATTGATTCAAACGTAGGATTTGCAGAGATAAATATGGGTAAGGTAGAGATCGTTAGTGGATTTCACATAATATAACATGGGTTCTATCCCAACATATAAAATAGATATTAATAAAGAACGGAAGGATCTTTTGAGGAAGGAAATTGAAAACGTCAATAGTAAGGTTCTAACTATCATCCCACACAGGTTTAAAAGAGCTTAACTTAATATAGTGGGGGCATGGGCCTATGCACACGAGGCAATGTCCTTGATCGCGCTTAACATGGCGAGCTGCCAAGGCTATCCTCGTCCGTTCATAGGCCAAGTTGACATACAGCCTCCCCGTGGCGCCCCCAGGATAGCCATCACAGCATGGATATAGCGCTCGAAGCTTGCCGGGACATCGAGACTGAAGTCGAACAAAGCTGCTGGAGCGGATGGACTGTCCGCAGAACTGTTTAAAGCAGCTGGGGATGACCTGGTTGGGCGCATGCACCAGCTTATCTGTAAGATATGGTCGGAGGAAAGCATGGCCGATGAGTGGAATCTCAGCGTCGTCTGTCCGGTCCACAAGAAAGGACCAACGACGAGTTAAGGTTCGACTGCGCCAACTATCGAGGGATAAGTCTCCTTAACATCGCATACAAGATCCTTTCTGCCGTACTGTGAACGCCTGAAACCGTTTGTCAGCAACCTGATTGGTCCTTATCAGTGTGGTTTCAGACCAGGGAAGTCCACCATTGACCAAATCTTCACACTACGGCAGATCCTGGAAAAGACCCAAGAAATGCAAATCGACACTCACCACCTATTCGTCGATTTCAAGGCCACATATGACAGTGTGCATAGAGACGAGCTATACAGTGGCATATCTAGTTTTAGCATTCCTATCAAACTCGTCAGATTGTGTAGGATGACGATGGAGAATTCTCGCTGCTCCGTCAAGGTCGGGAACGAACTCACCGAGACCTTTACTGTCAAAATAGGTTTTGGACAAGGCGGCGCACTGTCATGTGACTTTTTTAACATCATCCTTGAGAAGATCGTGCGTAACTCACAGGGCAACACCAGAGGTATTTCCAAGAGTCAGTTCAATTTTTAGCTTACGCCGACGACATTTACGTGATCGGACGAACACAGTGAGCCGTCAATGACGCGTTTGCTGGCATTGAAGCGGAAGCGCCTAATTTGGGTTTGGTGGTAAATGAGGGCAAAACGAAGTACATGCTGTCATCAAGGAAGCACACACAACATCGGCGTCTTGGACAGAGCGTCACACTAGGCAGCAGAAACTTCGAGGTAGTCAAGGACTTCGTCTAACTCGGCTCCGCAGTAAACAGGGACAATAACACCAGTACCGAAATCAAACTCAGAATCACTCTTGGCAATCGCTGTTTCTTTGGGCTCAAGAGGCAATTGAGTAATAAATCCCTCTCTCGAAAGACTAAGCTTTCGTTCTGCGTGCGATTTTTGGTCCTGTTTTCTTTGATGGCATCTGGAGGAGAAGATTCAACCACGAACTGTATGGGCTGTACAGCGGCATGAGCCTAGTCAAGCGTCTACGGATACAACGCTTAAGATGGCTAGGCCATGTAGACCGTATGGACACCACTGCTCCGGCCCGAAAAGTCTTCGAATCTGAGCCAGTCGGATAACGCAACAGAGGACGGCCGAGGATAAGGTGGTGCACACAAGTGGAGAATGACCTCAACCAACTTGGAGTGCGCATCTGGCGGCAGCTGGCGAAAGATCGTGCTGGCTGGAGAGGCATGTTGGTTGAGGCCCAGGTCCACCCCGGACTGTAGCGCCACAAGAAGAAGAAGAAGAACTTAATATCGTTGGTAGCACCTTTAAATGGCTTTTTGGTACACTCGATGATAATGATAGGCAAACTATAGATCTAATACCAATTTTAATAATAGTATTTCTTAACTAAGGCGCATAATCGAGATAGACAGGCAGAGACAACTTGAAGGTCTGTCTTCAAGACTCCAAGCCGAAACCCTTTTTTTTGAACAAATGTTCTAACTTAAAACTCTCAAGGAAAATGTTGAAATATTCAACAAAATATAGCTTTCGCAGGGAATCGGAGTTTTGCATCCCAACTTACTAACCAATGAAGAAATCGTAAGTTATGATATCGATTTACGAAAACTTTTAAATATTCGAACAGGAGTCGCTGTTTTCGAAAATAATAAAATAGGTTTTACCATTGAACTTCCAGTCAAAACGCTCACTACAAGAAACATCATTGAATTAAACATTGAGTTCGAATTTATAATCGAGATAGAAAAAGTGCCCTACAAATTTGAAGAAAACAAGCCTATACAGGAATTGAAGAGGAGCAAAAATTGTATTTTCAGGAAATCCTGTCCAGCTAAGAAAAATACCTTAGAACAAATTATTCAAATCGAAAGTGCGACGGTAATAGCAAAATGAATAATAATACCAGAGTACTTGTTACGAAAGAAATTTTAAATTTTCCAGGAAATCACTTGATTTCCTTCAATAATTGCAACATATTTATCAAAACCACCACGTTTTTCAACAAAATATCAAACTACAAAAACACTTTTTTCTTGCCTAAGACAAATAACACCTTTCAATCTGTTAATAAGATTACTCCTGAGGATATTATTTTGAAACAAGAGGAAAACCTCAAAGCCATGGACGAGTTAAGGTTCAATAAAACTATACATTTGTTTATTGTTTTTGCCATAATACCTGTATTACTAATAATTGGGTTAATAAAAAAAAAAGTAAAAAAGTAAACCTCCTAAACTAAAATATTGTCAATACAAATCAAAATGTTGGTGAAATTTCTAATATTGATGTATTAAAAAAAAATATGGTTTGAAAGATTGTTAAGTAAGTTAAGCAATAACCAAAGTAAATACAACCTAATTATTGAGATTCGGAAGTATCTCAAGCTAGCGGAGGAGGTGTTACGTTACTACAATCACCTCAAAACACTTGGATATAAGATACGAAGTCAGCATTAATGGGCAATTGACTTCCTTTAATGCAGCAACGAGTGTCATGAACTTAATTGTGTCAATGCAGCGGTTGGTTTAAAAATTTTGTGTGTCGCGAATTCTATCCGATTGACGAATAGAAATACAAATGAGAAAACTGACTCTGATAAGATAATGAGGAGAAGATAATGCGAAGAAATGACATTTGCTATAGATGTGCAAGTGATCGATAATGTGAGAAGCGCTAGAGATGTGCAAATGATTATTTATGCGGGAAGCGCAAAATGTACCATAATTTTTACAGAATTTTGTTTGTATAGACTGCTGCACCGAACAGACAATAATGTCTTTACCTCTTCATCAGTCCATCACTAAGCACAAAAAACTTCAATTAAACTTATATTAAATTCGCCAAAAATTGCAAGTCAGAACACAAAATACTATTATCTTTTTTGGGCAAAGTTGATTCTGATATTTTGTGTTGTAAAAGAAACCTTGGCTGTAGTAAAAGCGGCGAAGCTATTGAGGAATTACTTCTCTAGGAGATCATCAAAAGGCATTATAGTTTTAAATGATTCATCTCTAATAAATGTGAAATAATGTGTACCTTCCGCTGTATCCAGTACTGAGAAACAACTGCTGTTTCAGTGACAGTAGATTATGGAACTCTTTACATTGTCATATAAAAAGCACATTTCTTATTAGATTTTTTTTCGAACTCCCATAGGACCTATACACTCCATTCCTATTTTTAGATTTGAGAAATATTTAATTTTTTTTTGAATTGTATATTTTTAGTTGTTTGTGTAGATGTATGAACAAATTCTAGTGAATCCAGGATTCTATAATAATACAAATTTATAATTCAGAATAAAGAAAATACATTTTAAAATCTCGGCTATTTTGTATTTTTTCAACAATTCCAATTTTTTTTTAAATTTTTTTTATAATCAAATAGCTGGTAATCTAAAATAAATAATTTCCGTATTTTAACGCGATTGGAATTCTGATGGATCCAGTTGCACAATTCATTAATATTGGAAAAAATTATAGTAACTCACTAGCAGTAACTTTTTTTACGAATAAAAACTCTTGACTGCTTAGCAAATTTGATGCAAAATTTCGCTACACTTGAATTTCTTTCTTCAGAATGGAGACGTCTGACGGTGATAAGTAATAATCGACAAATTGATTAGGTTTTAAATTTTTTCAGCATCATTCTTGAGAATATCGTGCGTGACTCACAAGGAAACAAAAAACTTCCAAAAGTCCGTTCAACGACTAGCTCACGCCGACGGCATTGACGAGATTGGACAAACATAGCGTGCAGTTAATTAGCCGTTTATTAATTAGGCGTCTGTTGACATTGAAGCGGAAGCGGCTAAATTAGGTCTGGTGAAAATTGAAACGCTGACATCATCGCAGTAGAAATTTCGAGGTATTTACAGCAATACCCGCAAAGCCAGAAGGACTTTTGCCAATAACTGCTTCTTTGGGCTCAAGAGGGAATTGAGAAATACAGCTCTCCCTCGAAGAACTAAACTCAATTTGTGTAACAGCTCATCCCAGTCCTTATTTACAGTGCGGAAGCTCTTACGTTACTTTTACGTTTCTTCAAGAAAAAAGTTCTGCGTGCGATCGACTTTCATGTTTGCCTTGATAGCGTCTGGAGGAAAAGATTTAACAACGAACCTTATAGTCTGTACAGGAGCATGCGTCTGGTCAAGCGTCTTGGGATACAATGCTTGGTCAACCCATTTACGCCATACTGTCATTTAATCAATATATTTTTTATGCGCATAGTGTTCGCCGTGGCGTAGTGGTAAGTGGCGTCGACCGCCACGTAGAAAGTCTAGGTTCGATGCCCGGACGGAATATCTCCCATTTTTTCACGGAACCACCTCTTTCGAGTTGCTGACAACACTCAAAGAGTATCATATCAAAATTGTGGGCCCCTCCTACTCGTGAGAGAACAGAAGCACGCACAGCACGAGTAGTTGTAATAGAAGCTGGGCTCTGGTCCCTTGTGGGCAAGCCAAAACGCATTATTTAGTCTTAGTGTCTTACAATAGCGTCCCTGTGCAGTTCCATCTTCGTTCTTCTATCCAATTGAGAAGCCAGGAATCCCGTTTCTCAAATCAGTTTTTTATATTTGAAAAGCGTGAGAATTCGAAAATGTCATACTCATGTTTTTAGTCGTCTGTAGAGGTCGAAAGGCAACTAAATAATTCGAGAAGGCTTGAACGTACCGTTTTTGCTATCAGCGATCTGATGTAGCAGCAGAATTCCTAATAAAATTGAATTTAAAAAATTGTCCTTGTCTCGAGTATGGAGTGAAAGTGAAGTTATGTGCTCTAATTGCGTCGGTTGTAGACAGAATAGTAAAAGTAAGATAGAAAAGATCGTTCGATCCTGCAGATTAAAGGGGCTGGAAAGAAATTGCTCATGCATTCAGACTGCCCGACGATTCTCGGCATTTCATTTAATTTCGTTCTCATTCCTTAATTATTGTAATCAGGTGGTATCACGCTCTTACTCAATAAAGACGTGGTGTTTTTCTTCTCTTCAACTTTCTCCTAAAATCCAAAATTAATAAGCGCGGACGAACTCGTAGTAACGAAGATCTTAGATCTTCAAAAACATTAAAAAAGAATCCAAATATGGAATCGTCATCGCAAATCTTAAATGGCAACTATTACGGTTGCCTTTCCGATAACGAAAATGATGATGAAATGTCGCGGCCAGAAACCGAAAAAAGTGGAAAAGTGACAACGCCTCCTATTAAAATAATAAATAAAAGTAGCAAATTCGTTCATGCTCTAATAAAAAAAAATTAAAATATCGGAATACTTCATAAGAAAATCTCTATTGGAATTAAGTTATTGTCTACGAAATCATATGATCTTGTCTGCAATGAACTAAGTGAGCAGAAATTGCAATTTTTTTCTTATGACTCTTAAAGAGGAAGTTCATTCACGGTGGTTCTGTTCGGTCTTGATGATATGACATTACTATTCTCAAGAACGAGTTACAAGAACTTGGCTTACAATGCAAGGATATTGAATTGGTGCAAAAGAAATATGAACAATATACTGACATTATATATATTATTAGTTTGTTGAATTGTTCGGTAAAACTGCCTAATTTGCGAAGCAGCATAAAGACCATTTTCCGTACGCAAGTTAGATGGGAATTCCAAAGGCGAATTAAAAATAAAATTACACAATGCCATAATTGCCAGATGTACGGTCATGGTGAAAGAAATTATCGTGTTTAGACCGCTTGTGCCAATTGCGCTGAAAACCACTAAACTTCAGACTGCAATCCAAATGGGCTTTTTAAATGTGCAAATTGCAAACAAAATCATAAGTCAAAAGACATCAACTGTCCGAATCGTGTTAAATACTCTCAATTAAGAGACAACGTTAACAAAAATGTAACTCGCAATCATGCATTGAACCATTACGTATCACCTCCAAACCTTGAAAGCATGCGGGAATTTCCATCTCCTGTCATCAAAAGAAGAATTTGTCCCATACTGTTCCTGTGCCTTCCCAAAGTTGTCATCATCAAATGTAATCGGGAAAATTAGGCGCTCCTACAGCTCACCGCAACCAGAGTTCACATATGAGCAAAGAGAATGATCTCCTCACTCACGAGGAACTATGCACTCTCACCATGGAAATGATCTCTAAGCTAAGTCAATGTAAAACTAAAATTGAGCAATTTGAAGCAATAACACAGCTTGCAACTAAATTTCTCTTTTCTAATGTTAAGTAACTTATTAACTCTTAATGTTATATGTTGGAACGCAAGAGGCATTAGAAATTTTTCAATTTCCTATGCGTTAATAATGTCGATATATGTCTTGTGAGTGAAACTGGGCTAAATGAAAATATCCGATTCTCCCATAGCCAATACACTTGTAATAGATCAGATCGTAGTGCTGGTATGCAGGGAGGTGGAGTTGCCATCGTAGTTAAAAAAGGGTTGGTACATAAGTTACTACCTTTCATTAATACTAGTGTTATTGAATCAAGTAGAATTCAACTCGAAACGCTAAATAATACAAAAATAAAGCTTTACTCTGTTTACTTCCCTGGTAAGAACAGTTGTAGTATTGATAACTTTAAAACTGATTTCAGAAAGTTAATGTTAGGTGGTATTAAATTTATAATTGGAGGAGACTTGAATTGTAGACATCGTACATGGGGCTGTTAGAGGGTAACTAATGAGGAACTACTTTAAATGAATATATTTTAAGGTACCCGTACAGTTTCTTTACCCTAATAGTCCTACTAATTTCCCACCTGGATACAGGGGTATTCCGTCAATACTCAACACTTTAGCATTAATGCCCTTAGTTCTTTAGATTAGATTAGATTAAAATGCATTTTTATTAATTCATTCAAGTTTACTTACGTGCTAGACAAAAATACTTAATACTAGCTTACACATACAATCTGCTGACCTTAATTCTAACTTACTGACTCTTTACAAGTACTCTAAGCTAATCTAGGATTTTTTATTTATTACGCCTTTCGGCCTCTTATATTTTGCAATTTTAAAATTTAACTAATTACATTTTTTTGTTTATAATTCCTCCAAGAAAATTTGGAAAAACTTGAAATTCCTGGTTCTCTTTCTTCTTAACCTAACTTAAAATAAATCTAAAATCTACCTACCACCTAAAACTTATAACTATATACAATAAAATTAACCTAAATCTTAACTCTACTAAACTATTTACATTAAGCTTAACTATGTCCGTAAAAATATACGGACGCGTGCACCAGGGCGTATGTGTTATTTATATGCTTTACATATATATGTAATACGCCGTAATGCACATTTTTTTTAATTTTTATTTTATTTTTTTTTTTATTTTTTTTTTTTCTTAAAAACTATCTTAACTTATGTGAGTTGGCCCTGTAGACTCAACTATCCCGTCTATTTGTTTGTGAAGTTAGCGGCATCGAACGCTGGTTCTGGTGTAACCACCAGTAGAAAAACCGCTCTTTGGCAGATACTGCTCTGTCGCGGGCAGAAATCGCCCTGCTGAACCGTAGAAGCTCCTTATGGCGAGCGACGTCCGGCTCGTATTAAAGTTGCCTCTCGACTATTCGGCGTGCAACGTGGAAGATGATAGGGCAGCCTTCCCTATCTTGTATCAGGCCTTTAGCGTCCAAGTAGAGGAAAGCTTCAGGCGGAATGAAGCCATTAAGACGTACCCGTTCATGGTACATTTCATTTGGGTAGTAAGCCCCAAAGATCAGGGTGTTAAAGCCATGCCTCGAGCAGTGTGACTTCGTATCAACTTGATAATAAAATTATCTATCCTAATATGGTTTGCCTCGTTGTACAGAACCTCGTTGGGGTAGAATTTCTTGTACTGGGATTCTGGTGTTCGATATAAACGGAGGCAGGCCCGAAGACACTGCCTCTCGGACACCCTCATCTTTTCCATCTGGGAAGGACTCACGTTGAACCACACAGGACAACCATACACCATAATTGGCCGGATGAGGGCCATGTAGCAGATGACCTTCACTCTGGTGTCAAGTTGACTGCTGTAAAACAGCCCTCTTGCCATAGCGAAGGCCTTCCTAGCCCTGGTCATAGCTGTATCTATGTGGTTACCACCATACAGATACTGGTCCGACCAGATGCCTAGATATCTGACTACACTTTTTACAGCTAATAACTGTCCTTGTGGGTCAACTATGCAGAACTTGCGCCAGTTCATTTTCGTGTCCCTTGAGGCCCTGGACAACGGGGTTCTAAAAAGGATAGTTTCACACTTCTGGTAGTTGATTTTCAACTTCCAGTCGTCGCAAAATCGTCTTGTATTGCAACAAGACATTTATTACCTCTACCTTCGGACCTGATTTGTACGCGAGTAGATCATCGGCAAACGCTATGATGTTAGGCATAGAACCTATGAGATCGCTAATGAATATACTGAACAAGGTCGGCCAAATTGATTTTCCGGTATTATTTGTTTTACCTCAACCCATTCTTTGAGAGCTCTAATGACTATATTCTCGAATACCTGGCTTTTGCACGGAAGAAGACTTATAGACCGGAGATTTGTCGGGATGGAAGTATCTTTGTCCCGTTTCGGAATTGGCTGTACCACAGCTGTTTTCCAATGCTTCGGGTAATATGCATTACTCAACGCATTGTTAAACAGTGTTGTGTATACATCCACCGCCTCAGAGGGTAGATGGCGCAGAACAATATTTGGTATCCCATCGATTCCCACTGACTTCTTATTCTTCAGTGAGTTGAAGATACCTTGGAGTTCATCTTTCGAAATAAGGATGGAGTTGTTTCCATCGTCGGCGACGGTATTATTTGCCAGAAGATCGTCACTGAATCTGGTAAAACCAGGATTCTCGCATCCCCATTGAGTTATTTCGTTCTGAAGATAGAAATGGTTTAGCAAGGCTCTGTTCTCCAAATTGTGGTTCGGACTACGAGTCTCGTTGACCGTGTACACCTTCTGGAAAGCAGCACCAATTGCATTAACCTTCTCCTGGGGATCTTCCACTACGAAGAAGTCGTTGTCAAGCACTGCCCCATCTGGATCGATGCCAACTGACGTAAGTAAGTTGCCTTTGTCTGTTGTTCTGTCAAGTCGAACGCACTGAATGTCATTATGATCTCTCCTCCGGAAGATTTTATTTACTTGCGGGAATATGCTCGGGTTGTTAGATCTTACAGCCCGAATCTTATTGCCCCAATGCAAGCTTACAGCTAGACTGTAATTTTGTCGTACTAACTATTGGAGTACTTTGATCTGTGACTTCAGAGAGCGAATCTCCGTACTCTGTGGATCTGTAAACCGCCTGTACAAGAGTTTTAGCCTTGACAGGAGTCTATTTTTTTGCACGTGAAGTGCGTCGATTTCAGAGTTCCGATAGATGTCTCCATAGTCGGTTTGTGACACCTTCGGAATCGTCCTGTCCATTGTACGTTTAATGATCTCGTCCATTGTGTGAGGTACCTGTCAACCTCTTCGTTCGTGAGGTTTCTGTTTGTAGGAGGATTGATCACACTCGAACTTATTTCTCTGGATAAGGCTCTAGAAAAACGTGGCCAGCGCACCTTATTATAATTATAAGGATGCGTTTGGACATATTCTTCTAGTTCCTCCAGCTCGTTCGGAAGCTGTATTACCGCGGCGAGACCACAGTGATCACTGTCATACTCGACCGTAGTTAAACAGTTCCTCGTGCGTCGCTCCACGTTAAGTATCGTCAGTCGTCTGTCGATAAGCATCACATCCAGATAAGACCCGCTTCTAGGAAAGGATGGTCTATCGGTTGCAAGCAAATCTAACCTGAACTCGATATTGTTCTGTTCCATCCACTCTAAGAGGGCGTTTCCTCTCTCATTCGGAACATTATTACCCCATTCACCGTGTTTGGCGTTCAAATCTCCGGCTAGAATATAGTAATTTTCTTCCGAGTTCAAGCGCAGGCTAGTGAAGAGAGCCTCGAACTCCTAAAGAAAGTTAGGGTTTTGAGGCTCTGATGCATAAGCAGCGATCACAAACAGTTTCTTTCCACCTTGGAGAGAGATGCGTGCGATGGATGCTTCTAGCACACTAAATCTACGTACCACATTGTTATATACGACCTTATGAAAAATGTTCTTTTTAATCAAGAGAGCGACCCCGCCACCTCGAGTGGATTGGGGTCGGTCTCTTCTGATTATGTGGTAATTTTTGTACCTGAGAATGCGCGTCTGGTTTAGCTTAGTTTCGCTAGCCATCAGCACGTCAGGATTGTGGGTTTGCAAAAAGTTTGAGAGCGTTAATTTTCGTTCAATCCTAATCAGCGAATTAACATTCACTGCTAGGATCTTAAGGGTTCTTACCTCGCGAGAGCCCATTATATCTGCGAGCGTTGGTTCACAGGCAGCTTAGAGAAGAGGAAATCTACTCTAGCCGTCTGCGCAAGGAAGCTGGTCTGTAATTCGACCATCTGTTTCTGCAAGGCAATCATCTGCGCTTACATCGACTGGATGGAGGACATTACGTCCCTTATGGAGGGCTCTGCCTCGGGTTGCCTGGCCATTGGGGCAACCTTCGGCACTATCCGTTGTGCCGGTTCTCGGCCTGACACCATTTGGGCGTAGGAGATAGCTGGCGTAACAGCAGTAGCTACAGCACGGGCCACTGGCCTGGCTGCTACCTTTTTCTCGTTCCTAACTTCTTTTACTCTGCCTGAGTTCTTTGATTCATGGACACCCCAAATAGGTTGCAGGGTGTCCGTTTCCTCCGCAGAGTACACATTTGAGAATCGCCTTATCCTCGACTTCATCCGTGCCTAAAGGGCATTCCCCTTTATTGTGGCTGAAGGTGCATCGTGCGCAGCGGAACTCCATATTGCAGTTCTCCGCGACGTGCCCCAGCCTTCTGCACCTCGCACATTGAAGTACGTGGTCAGTTTTGTTTAATCTCTCCCATTTTACACTAAGACCGCTTACGAAACGGATTTTTCGTAGGTTGTCAATTTTCGTGCCCTGGGATACCTAAACTAAGAAGAAGGGAATTGCCTTCTTCTTCGCTTTCGCTGCCGTAGTGCTGAAGGGCTTAACCCCTACGAACTGGACCCCGTCGCTCTCAACTTGGCGCAGCTTGTTGAGGAGGACCTTCGGGTCGGTAGAGGGATTTATACCCTTGAGGAGCAAGGTCTGTGGCCTTTCTCCTCTGTACGTGTAGAAGTCAGCGTTCGATGCCGCTAACTTCTCTTTTAAGAATCTAAACCCGTCCATTGTTAGACAATGGACGGTGTGGATTTGGGGAGTCTTATACCAAATGTAAAAAGTCTTACTTCTAAGGCCAACTCACATAGTTTCTCCAGTTCGTCGGTGCCCATGCCGAAGACGTTGATAGGTGGGCATCGTACTTTAGGCTTCTGTTGCTGTTGTTGCTGTTGCTGCTGTGGCTGCTGCTGTGGTTGTTGTTGTTTTTGTTGCTGTTGGTTCTGCTGCGTTTGTTGTTTATGGTGTTGTTGCTGAGATAGTTGTTGTTGGGCTGCCTTTGATGTGGCAGACCGTGTCTGCTTTGGTTGCACTTGTTGTTTTTGCTGCTGGTGTTGTTGTGTCAGTCTTAACTCTTGCTGAGCTTTTTGCAACCGCTGCGCTGCCTTTGATGTTGAAGGCAGCATTTCATGTTTTTCTTGTTGCCTTTCTTTTTGTTGCTGCCTTTTTTGTTTCAGCTGCAGAAGTTCCTCCTCATGTTGTTTTTGCTTTGCTGCTTTCTCTGCAGCTTTCCTCGCCGTGGATTGCTCGTACAGGAACTTAATGTGGGCGTCGAGCTTTGCCCTTTCTTTATCTAAATCTTGGAGTTTCTTCTCCTCCTCTTTTATTTCTTCCGCCTCATCATCGGCGTCTGATGTGGCGAGAACCTGGAACGAGTTGTCGTTCCCTCTATACGAATAACGACATTCGTTGCCCTCCGATTCGCATTGGAGGGCTTCGATGTCGATGTCTGCGGCCGTTGAAGGCGCCTTTGTTGGCGTGTTTTTTTTCGTCGACACCGATCCGCCCCTGCTCGGTGCGGCTGCTTCCTCGTCTGACGCCATGGTTGTCGTCCGACGCTTTGTTAGTTTAGGCTGTGGCTGCAACCTCTTCCTCCTCTTGTTTGTGTCTGTAGTCCGGCTCGTGGGGCTAGCCACGCGGATGCTACCGTCACTCGTAAAGTGGCCTGACATCCCAGCCACCGATGTTTTAAAATCACCCAATTTGCTGGCTTCAGGCCGTTCGTCACTCTCCATTTCTCTCACACTAAGTGTCTTTTTTTTTAATTAGAAAAAAAATTAAAAACTGATTTCAGCACTCGGGATTTGAACCCGGGTTCCCCCGAGGCACTACCGCGTGCTCTACACCTAGGCTACCAATGCTCTTAGATTTCGTGGACTTATTTCGCAGTATAACACACTATCTTTAACTTGCGAAGCCGAAACACGTCTGAACTCCGCGAAGGTCTGTGAACGACTGATGCCCTTAGTTCTAATCATCATCCAATTAACTTTAAAATTTCTTGTAGACATATGGGTGAAAGTCATTATTTCTTAGACTATAAATATGCGAATTGGAAAATGATAGCCGAATTAAGAATGCACGGACTAACCTAGAAACTATAAATCTATTAATGCATGTACACTAGAGGTCATTCCAAAAAAAATAATGTCTTTGCGCACAACTGTAATTTTAAAATTTATATTAAATCTTATTAAACAAAGAAATTATTACAGAAGACAATGGCAACGTTATAAACGAGATCGCTTTTATGTAGAAATAAAAGTTATTAACAACATAATAGATTATGAAATCTTTAAATTTCGAAATATATCCTGGAACAAACGTTTGAATGGAGTAGAAAAAAGTAGCAACCATTCTGGAAAGTGACCAAACTAATAAAAAACAAACATAACTTCATTCCACACCTCAAAACACCCAATTCGCTATGCATAACAAACGAAGAAAAGTGTGAGTTGTTTGCAAACACTTTTGTTAAAAGCCTAAACAACCCCTTACTAACTTTAACTGGTCCAATGGATGTACAAGTTAATAATGCTATCCATACAATAAATAACAGTGTCGATCCTGTTCCTGATGATTTTATGTGAATTCTGAAGATGTTCAATTTCTCTTATATGATCTTCGAAAGAACAAATCTCCGGTACTCGACTGTATTAAATACGTAGTTCTTCAAGAACTCTCATCTTCAGCAATTGATGTACTTTGTTTAATAATAAACCTTTGTCTAAAGATGAAATATTTTCCTACGAAGTGGAAAGTATCTTGAAACTAATTAAGTCTGAATCGGTTGATCTGACCAACTTATTCGTAACGCAATTAAATGCAATTCTTCAACCTAATCCTTTTTAATTAACTTTATCCTTAGTTGCAAAAAGTTTGTGTATTTATGTGTATCATAAATGATAAGGTTGCGTTAGGGTTGCACATATTTATTTAATTTTTCTTTTATCACAAAAATAACCCGTTCGGTCACTTTTGTTTGTTAATACAAATACAACAAACAAACAGAAGCTATACCCAAAGTGGAGGGTCAATTACACTGTAAAATCCACACCCTCTTGAATCAAGCAGAATTCTGAGAAAACGCAAAGGTAACAAAATATCTACTAAAAAACTAAACCCGAAATTCTTGAATGAAGAAGAGGTCGATCACAAAACAGACAAGTTAATAAACAGACGACCAGACAAATTACAATGAAAATAGGCAAGAAGACGAGCCAGAAAAACAATAACCGAGCTAAAAATTAAACAAAAAAAAAACTGAAGGAACGACCACCGCCAATGCAGAATACAAAGAGCTGAGCACTATCTTAAAAGCAACATTATGATTCGAATATACAGTGCTACACAAAAGTTTGCGTAGGGCAAGGAAATATTGAACCAAATGGATTTTATTCCCAATCCATAATTGAAACTTTGGTATTCAAAATTATATTTCAACAAACAAACCAAATATTTCAAAAATTAAGTAAAAGTTAAGAAACAGTCCATAATTGAAACTTTGGAGCTCAAAATTATATTTCAACAAAGAAACCAGATATTGCAAACATTAAGTGAAAGTAAGAAACAGTTCACCATTGTGTATACAAGATACCATCGAACACTTAGTTGCATTAGAGATAGAATCCCAAGTAATGAAATTATGTATCTTCTTCTTGTGGCGATAGAGTCCGGAGTGAATCTGAACCTCAACCAACATACCTCTCCAGCCAGCGCAATTTTTCGCTAGCGGCGCACTCCAAGTTGGTTGAGATACGGCCGTTCTCTGTTACGCTGTTCTTAATAGCTCAGATTCGAAGATTTTTCTGGCCGCAGCAATGGTGTCCATACGTACTATATGGTCTAGCTTAAGCGTTGTATCCGAAGACGAAGACGCATGTCTTCTTGAGTTCGTCCTTAAATCTTCTCCTCCAGATGCCATCAACCCAAACAGGACAAACAATCGCACGCAAAACTGTTCTCTTAATAAGACCAAGCGCTTCCTTATCTGCTTTTAGAAATGTCCAGGTTGCAGCGCTGTAAAGTAGGACTGTGATGATCAACCTGTTATATAAAGCAAGCTTAGTCTTTCGAGAGAGGGCTTTATTACTCAATTGCCTCTTGATCCCAAGGAAACAGCGATTGGGAATTGTGATTCTGCGTCTGATTCCGGTACTATCGTTGTTTTTTGTTGCTGCCTAGTGTTTTTGCTTTTGCAATTATTAACCACCATACCCATTTTAGCTGTTTTCGCTTTGAAGTCAGCAAACGCCTCATTGACGGCTCAATGTGTTCGATCAATCACATCAATGTCGTCGGTGTAAGCTATCATTTGGATTGACTTCTGGAAGATCGTAGGTTGGATGTTGACTTGTGAGTTACGCATGATTTTCTCAAGAAGTTGAAGAAGTCACATGGCAACGCGTCGCCTTGGCTAAAACATTTTTTGACATTGTAGGTCTCGGTGAGTTCGTTCCCGACCTTGACGGAGTAGCGAGGGTTCTCCATCGTCATCCTACACAATCTGACGAGTTTTGTAGGAATGCCAAAACTAGACATGGCACTGTATAGCTGGTCTATATGCACACTGTCATAAGCGTCCTTGAAACCGACGAATAGGTGGTGAGTGTCGATTTGCACTTCTTGCGTCTTTTCCAGGATCTGCCGTAGTGTGAAGATTTGGTCGATAGTGGACTTCCTTGGCCCGAAACCACTCTGAAAAGGACCTATCAGGTTGTTGACGAACGGTTTCACACAGTACGGCAGACAGGATCTTGTATGCTATGTTAAGGAGACTAATCCCTCGATAGTTGGCGCAGGGGGCCTCCTTTCTTGTGGACCGGACAGACGAGGCTGAGATTCCACTAATCGGGCATGATTTCCTCCGACCATATCGCAGAGATGAGCTGGTGCATGTACCCAACCAGGTCATCCCCAGCTGCTCTAAACAATTCTGCGGATAGTTCATCAGCTCCAGCAACTTTATTCGACTTCAGTCTCGATATTGCTATCTTGACCTCGTCTAAATCGGTGGAACGAAATTCTTGCCTATCATCGTTCAAGTTGAGTGAAACATTCTACCTAACAGTGGGATCCCAGCAATCTGTTGCGATTGTATCTTTCCGATGTCAAACCGTTTTGGCCTATCTCGACTCCGTTGCTCTCTCGATATCCGGGTTCTTACCTTGACTACAACAAGGTGATGATCCGAGTCGATGTTGGCGCCTCGGAATGTACGGACATCGAGAATACTGGAGTGGAGTGTCAGAAACTTCGAGGTAGTCAAGGACTTCGTTTACCTCGGCTCCGGGGTAAATAAGGACAACAACACCAGTACCGAAACTAAACGCAGAATCACTTTTGCCAATCGCTGTTTCTTTGAGCTCAAGAGGCAATTCAGTAATAAAGCCCTCTCTCGAAAAACTAAGCTTGCTTTATAGAACACCTTGATCATCCCAGTCGTACTTTATGGCGCGGAAACCTGGACATTACTAAAAGTGAATGAGAAAGCCCTTAGTCTTTTCGAGAGAAAAGTTTTGCGTGCGATTTTTGGTCCTGTTTGCTTTGATGGCATCTGGAGGAGAGGATTTAACGACGAACTCTATGGGCTGTGCAGCGACATGCTCCTAGTCAAGCGTCTTCGAATACAACGCTTAAGATGGCTAGGCCATGTAGAGCGAATGGACACCAATGCTCCGGGGCGAAAAGCCTTCGAATCTGAGCCATTAGGACAACGCAACAGAGGACGGCCCCGGATAAGGTGGTGCACATAAGTGGAGAAGGAACTCAACCAACTTGGAGTGCGCAACTGGCGGCTGGTTGAGGCCCAGGTCCACTCCGAACTGTTGCGCGGCAAGAAGAAGAAGAAGAAGAATGTGGACAACACTCGAGCTATAGTTTCTTAGCCAAATCAAATAATTTACAACTAGGGAGTGATATTGTAAGCCACAAGGGGCTGATTTTTTAAAAGTTATAGGAAAGTTTTCAACAAAAAAAAAACACATAAAATCCAGAAAAATGAATGAAATCTTTATCTTAATCGATGGTACAGTCCATATGATTTTATGTTTGAAGATTATTTCATGCAAATGTTCACCTTGACTGCGCCTCAAATGGTCCATATTTCGGCCGGTATCTCACGATTAAATGCTTCAATGTTATCTTCCAATGCGTCAATTGAAGCGGGCTTTTCTGTATAGTCATGAGCCTAAACATAACCCCTCAAAAAATAGTCTAAAGGCGTTAAGTCGCACGGTCTAGGCGGCCAATAGACCGGTTCCGAACGTGAAATAAAATGTTCACGGAACTCGCCTCTCAATAAGTCCAATGTTGCGCTTGCTGTGTGGCATGTAGCACCGTCTTGTTAAAACCACATGTCATGCAAGTCAAGCTCTTGCACTTTGGGCAAAAAAAAGTTGGATATCATCTCACGGTAGCGCTCACCATTCACAGTTACGTTACGATTCGCATCATCTTTAGAGAAGTACGGTCCAATGTTGTCACCAGCCGACAAACTGCACTAAACTGTTGGTTTTTCTTGATGCATTGGTAGCTTTTGCAATGCTTCTGGCTGATACTCCGAAATCGGCAATTTTACTTATTTACTTTCTTATGGATCCAAAACTGAACTGGCCATAAAATGAAAGAAGCGCGCGATGAGCTTTCTTAACAGAGCACGCATTTTGATAATAAAAGTCAATAATTTGCAAGCGTTGTTCATTTGTAAGACGATTCGTGGTTAAATAATAGACCAAACTGAATACGTTTGACAATGAAACACAACCAGTGTTGCCAAAAAGATAATAGCTAAAAAATCACCCTTTACAATGCGATGCAATATGGTCCCAAAAGATAAGGAGAAATCTTTATATCATTTTTCACAAGGTTACCCACTAAGTCACTCATTATTGTATATTTGGCTTGATTCTGGTGGTCTAACGAAATCTCTAATAAAAAAACGCCAAAGCTCAATGATTTCCATGAAACGTTAATTCTTACCTGTCCTCATCTCAGTTCCAAACATTAATAACACAATTGTCGTGCCCGCTGGGAAAATTTTTTTTCTTAATTGTACATTCCACTACATTACAATACAAAACAATCTTGATTTATTGACTGACGATACATGCAAAACATTTTAACGTCTTCAATCACTTTAATGCATAATGCACCACCATCATTGTGTTACAACGCCTTGCTTAAAGAGATAAGTACTGGCTTCGTTGACAAGACATTCCTTAAATCTTCTATCGATATTAGTGAATTTTCAAAGTACGAATCTCCCACCTTTCTAAGCTAACTCCGTCAATGATTTTTCTGTAATTTAAAATATAGCTATACACATGCGATAGTTGGAACGTTAACAATTTCCTTCGCATTGCGCTAGAATGTGAAATTAAGCATTTTATGATACAAAAGCTCCAAAAGGTATTTTTGAGAAACTCATAATTTTCGCTTTGAGTGACAAATGATGTGGAATTTCAACTTTTCTCGCATATTGCGACACGAGTTCCAAGGTCTTAAGGTAGAGCGGTCTCCTCAGTGGTCGAACTAGTCTACAATCACATGGGGCAAATACTTGTCGCATTCAGATCTTGGTAGTCGACGGAGAGGAGGTTGGTCACTTTCTTTCTTCTTAACGACCACAACTTGAGTGAGTAAATGAGTGTAATGAGTGAATAGTAGAGACAAACATTTGCTCTGAGTCTTTTTGTAATTTTTGTTCCTCTTTTAAAAATTATAAATACCTGCACATCTTGCTGAACAGCTCATCCTACCTAATTTTGCCTAATAATTTTCTTAAGTGTACCATTCACTCTATCTTTATAAAAAAAAATAGTAATAAATTCGGTCTGACACTTAGTGATATTGGGATGCAGTCAGATCAAAGAATTTATTTAAATGAGAGCCTGACAAAAAAAACTACCTCCTTCAACGAAACTCTCTTAAATTGAAGAAAGAGCAAGTCATCACCGCAGTGCATACAAAATATGGACAAGTATTTGTACGAACCATTACCGGGAGGTCGCTTCTTATCACCAACGACGAAAGACTCGAGCAACTGAGAAGAGCACAATAATAGTATCATGAAAATATCTCTAGAATCACTTAAATTACTTATTAATATTCTACTCATATTTATCTCAAATTCTTTTTATTTCGCCTCCTTATTTACTATTTTCTATTATAAATCTATTTTATCCTGTGTCTTTCTATCTAATCTGTTTAATTTCAAACTCTCTTCAATGTACGACCTCATTATCATGCAATATTACTCTCGGCTTAATATGTCCTTAATAGCAGTTTCTCTGGCGATTCTCTTTTTTTTTCTTTTTTTCTGTCTTTTTCTAACACATAATGTTGAATGCAAGTGACTGTGGGAGTTGTGTGAATCAATGGGCAAATTGCGTGGATAAGCCAAAAACTCTGCTCAACATAATCTAATATTAAAAACGGCTTTAGGATCTGCCATGTTAATTCTCAAAGCATTAAACATAAAATGGATGAAATTCGTTATTTATTTGGTGATGGCGGTATGGATATAATTGGCGTCTCAGAAACATGGGCAAAGCCATATATGAAGGCGGATTTACTTTAAATAAACGGATTTAAGCCTTATCGTTCTGATAGACTTAGAGAGAAGAGTGGTGGCGGTGTTGCGTTGTACGTGAAAGATGAGCTCCACTGCAGATTTATCAAGAAATCAGATGAGAATGATTTAGCTTAATTTATATTTCTTGACGTTGCTCTCGGTAACTCTACCATACTGATTGGTGCCTTCTATATGGCACCGGATGTTGCTAGTTACTCTCACATTAGAAATGTGTTAGAAGAATTAGGTCCATTATACACAAAAATTGTTGTCTGTGATGATTTCAACCTAGATACCCTAGACAAGAAGAAAAATAAGAACTTTTTGGATGTGGTTGATTCGCTAGGCTTCCATTTAGTTAACACAGTATATCCTACGCACTTTTTCCCAAATACTACCATTTCCCTTCTTGACATTTTTCTTGTGTCTCACAAAGAACTCGTAGCTCATTACGATCAAATTGTTTGCCCCGGTCTCTCCCACCATGACTTAATTATCCTCTGCTTGAATGTTCTGCCTGTTAGGAGTAGTAGTGTCGTTAAGCAATATTATCACTTCCCGTCGGTTAATCTAAATTGGACGAATGTGTAAATTCTCGTCAGAAATTAAAAATATAATATTAGAACGTGACGCCTTCTATCGTAGATGGCGTCGGTATGGGTGTCCTTCTATGTACCTCAATTCAAAGAAAATGCGAAACTTAGTAACTTCTCTTATACGCAAGAGCAAATCTGTTTATTACCAATCTACGTTTCACGCTAACCAGTCTAGCTCATCTTTCTGGAAAATCTGGAAAAGTATTCGCAACATTAGATCTCGTCTCAGTGTGAATATTCGTCAAACAATGTAGATATCAATGAACTCAATCGAACATTTGTTAGTGCATGCCCAGAAATTGATCCAATTGACTATTCTGCTTTTAACTGCGATGACTTAAATGCTGTGTATACTTCCTCACTCCAAAGTGTGGATGAAAGTTGTATTCCTAACTCCATTCTGTCTATACGAACGAAATCAGTTGAACTAGATGGCATACATCCAACTTTTATTAAAATGCTTTTACCGCTCATATGCAAGTATATTATGCACATATTTAATACAATTATTATACCAGCATATTTCCCAATAACTGGAAAAAAGGTTAAATTATACCAGTCCCCAAATCATCATCTAGTACCATTGATTTCAGACCAATAACTATCCTACCTTTCTTGAGCAAAGCTTTAAAATCAACAATAAGCAGACGAGTGAAGATATTCCTTGAAGATGAAAAGCTTATAACGAGTTTCCAGTCTGGCTTTAGAAAAAACACAACTGTATAACCGCCTTCCTAAAAGTCAGTGACGACATGCGTACCGGTTTTGATAGTGGGTTGATGTCTCTAAGTGTGTTTCTAGATTTCTCAAAAGCTTTCGATTCAGTTAATCATTCAATTTTAATATATAAACTAAAGAAACAATTCGCTTTTGAGGATTCTGCTTGCCGTCTTATTTCATCATACCTCTATAGCCGTACACAAGCAGTCTTCTATGAAGGTAAGACTTGTGGCTCAAGGCTCTGTTCTTGGTCCTCTTCTATATGTCATTTTCATTAATGATATTGTGATGTGTATTAAAACGTCTATATACCACATTTATGCTGACGATGTACAACTCTTGAAAAGTTTCCCTAAATTAGATATCTTACGTGCGGTTAATGAATTAAATAATGATGTTGATGCTATCCATAATTGGTCGAAAATAAACAATCTGAAGTTAAATCCATCTAAAACTAAGTCCATGCTATTTTCTAGAACACAATCAAATGATCCCATACACCACCTCCAAATAAATAACATCCCCATACTCACTGTTAAACAATTTAAAAACTTGGGCATATACTTTAATGAGTGACTGAATTGGAACACACATTTTTTTTTTTTTGCAATTTGTGTTTATTTAATTCATGTTACAATTACACAAAATTACTTAAAGCTAGCTTAATTAGGTGAAACATATTCTTAGCCTATCTTACTGACCCTATGCAGGTACTCTAAGTTATTCTGATCTTAACCAAATATTAATCTGCCTTTCGGCGTCTGAATTTATTTATTGCTTATCTAAATCTTAAAGTTAACTTACATTATCGACCAAGAAAATTTAAAAAACTTGGGTAAAAGATCTCAATTTTTATTTTTAAAACTAACTTAATCTGCCTTAAAGTAACTTGACCTAACCTAAGAATATAATGTATGTAATGCTACATTAAACTATGTCCGTAACGTAATACGGACGCGTGCACCAGGGCTTAGTAGTACCCTTAAAACTTATGTAAGTTGGCCAATACCATGCCCAACTGTCCCTAATCAATGATAAGCCAACGGCGGCGGAGGCCGAATACGGTGCAACCACCAGTAAAATTGCCGTTCTTTGGCAGACTCTCTCCTGTCTCGAGCAGAGATCGCTCTGCTGAACCGAAGCAGATCCTCGCGGTTGCGTGCGACAGTGTGTTCGTAGTTGAGTCGCCGGTCCACTGTTCGATGTACGACATGGAAGATAATACGACATCCTTCCGTATCCTGGATTAGGCCTTTCGTATCTAAATAGAGGAACACTTCAGGGAGGATGAAGCTATTAAGACGCACACTCTCGTGGTACATTTCATTGGAGTAGTAGGCCCCGAAGATCAGACTGTTGGTCGAAGTCATAGCCCGTGCCACATGCCTTCGATCAGCTTAATAATGAAATTATCTATCCTTATCACCTTTGCATCGTTGTACAAGGTCTCGTTGGGATAGAATTTCTTGTACTGGGATTCAGGTGTTCGATACAACCGGAGGCAGGCCCGAAGACACTGCCTCTCGAACACCCTCATCTTTTCCATCTGGGAAGAACTCACGTTGAACCACACTGGACAACCGTACGCCATGACTGGCCGGATGAGGGCCATGTAGCGGATGACCTTCACTCTGGTATCAAGTTGACTGCTGTAGAACAACCCCCTTACCACAGCAAAGGCCTTTTTGGCTTTCGTCAGAGCAGCATCTATATGTCTGTTGAAATATAGGTACTGATCCAACCAAATGCCAAGATACCTGACTACATTTTTCACAGCTAACGGCCGTCCCTGCGAATCCACTATGCGAAACTTACGCCAGTTTCTCTTTGTATCCCCTGAGGCCTTGGACAGAGGTGTCCTGAATAGGATGATTTCACACTTCCGGAAATTGACTTGCAATTTCCAGTCGTCGCAAAATCGCTGGATTATCTCGAAGTCACGTTGCAAGAGGATATTTATTACTTCGACCTTCGGACCTGATCTGTACGCAATGATATCATCGGCGTACGCTATTAGGTGCGGCATAGAACCTATAAAATCGCTAGTGAATATCGCAAACAAAATCGGCGAGCCAACTGCGCCCTGTTGCAGACCATTTTTTTTGTTAAAGACCGTGGTAGAAGTTACGTTGCCATTCTTCACGACGAACTTTCTTCCTGTGATCATGTCATAGATCATATATAGCAGTGGTTTACTAATACCGTATCTGACCAACTTGAGGAAAAGTCCTTCTAACCATATAGTGTCGACGTCCTTCTCCAAGTCAACCACACAGGCGCCCGTGGCTTGCTTTTTGCAATTATTCCATTGAATGTCGGATATCAGCTTAGACGCGGCATGTATAGCATCATGCCCCGCCCTAAATCCGAACTGGTTGTCCGGTAAAATTTTCTTTTCCTCGACCCAATTTTTTAAATCGTCTATATGCCCCGAGCAGGCTTACAGCCATGCTGTATTGAATTTTGATTAACTGTTGGAGGTTTTTGATCTCCGATTTCAATGACCGCACCTCGGCGTTCTGTGGATCTGTAAACCGTCTGTATAAGAGCTTATGTCTTGTCAGCAGTCTACTGTTTTGCACGTGAAGTGCATCGATGGTAGCGTTGCGATAGACGTCGCCGTCATCGGTTTGCGCTATCTTCGGAATAGTTTTGTCCATTGTTCGTCGTATTACTTCGTCCATTTGTTTTAGGTACCTGTCAACCTTTTCGTTCGTCAGGTTTCTGTTTGTGGAGGGATTGATTCCACTCGAACGTAGTTCTCTAGATAAGGCCCTAGTGAAACGTGGCCAGCTTAAGTCTTGTCAGCAGTCTACTTTTTTGCACGTGAAGTGCATCGATGGTAGCGTTGCGATAGACGTCGCCGTCATCGGTTTGCGCTACCTTCGGAATAGTTTTGTCCATTGTTCGTCGTATTACTTCGTCCATTTGTTTGAGGTACCTGTCAACCTCTTCGTTCGTCAGGTTTCTGTTTGTGGAGGGATTGATTCCACTCGAACGTAGTTCTCTAGATAAGGCCCTAGTGAAACGTGGCCAGCGAGCCTTATTGTAATCATAAGGGTACGTCAGGACACATTCCCCTAGTTCCTCCAGCTCGTTCGGGAACTGGATTGCCGCGGCAAGTCCGCAGTGGTCACTGTCGTACTCCACCGTGGTCAAGCAGTTCCTCGTGGTTCTTTCCACGTCCAGTAGCGTTAGTCGTCGGTCGATGAGCATCACATCCAGATAGGACCCGCTTCTAGGAAACGATGGTCTATCGGTTGCCAATAAATCCACCCTGTACTCAATATTGTGCTGTGCCAATCACCCTAAGAGTGCGTTTCCTCTATCATTTGGGAAGCTATTACCCCATTCGCCGTGCTTTGCGTTCAAATCCCCGGCGATTATATAATAGTTTTTTTCAGAGCTTAAACGAAGACTTGTGAAAAGAGCCTCGAGCTCTGACATGAAATGGGGATTCCGAGAATCAGGCGCATAGACAGCAATTACAAACAACCTCTTTCCACCTTGGAGAGGGATGCGTGCAATGCATGCTTCTAGCACCTCGAACCTACGCACTTCACTGCTATATATTACCTTATGACGAAGGTCCTTTTTAATTAAGAGTGCAACCCCGCCCGGATTGGATTGGGGCCGGTCTCTCCTAATGACATGGTAATTTTTGTACCTGAGGTTGCGCGTCTGGTTTAGCTTTGTTTCGCTAGCCATCAGCACGTCAGGATTATGTGTCTGCAACAAGTGAGCCAAAGTCAGTTTTCGCTCGATCCTTATCAGCGAATTTACATTCACTGCTAGGATCTTAAGAATTCTGGTTACCAGCGCAGCCATTATATCGACGCGTTAGGCACAAACAGCGACGAGTAGATAAAGTCTACTCGCGCTGATTGTTCGAGGAACTGTTTCTCAAACTGCTTCTGCATAGCAGTCATCTGGCTCTGGAACTGTGCCTGCATAGCAAGCATCTGTTCCTTCATTGCCGTCACTGCTAGCATGACAGTCTGGAGACTCACATTGTCCGTTGGTTGGCTGGTTACAGGGACCTGAGCCACCGTCGGCGCTGTCTGTTGTGCCGGCTTTCTTCCCGACGTCATTTGGGGATAGCCTGTGTAACAGTGGTAGCTGGAAGACGAGGAGCGGGCCTCGCTGCTACTATTTTTTCAGCCCTCTTGGCCTGAATTAATTTCCGTAACTCCTGGGCTTTTGGACATCCCCGATAGTTGGCGGGGTAACCATTGCCCTTGCAGAGCACACACGCGAGTTGTGCCTTATCTTCGACCTTTTCCTTTCCTAAAGAACATTCTCCTAGTCTGTGGCTTTTAGCGCATTTGACGCAGCGAGACTCCATGTTGCAGTTCGCCGCGGCATGCCCAAAGCGCTGACACCTCGCACATTGCAATATGTGGTTGTTTTTTTTTAGTTTTTCCCACCTGATAGCCAGTGAGCCTAAATATCGAATTTTCTTTAGGCTCTCTAGTTTGCTATTTTGGGATACCTGCACCAGGAAAAAAGGAAGATTTCTACTCTCCCTCCTCGCTGCCGGAGTGGTAAAGGGCTTAACCCCCACGAACTCGACGCCGTCGCACTAAGCATGGCGCAGCTCGTCGAGGATCTCCCTCGGGTCCGCAGAAGGATCCATGCCCTTAAGGAGCATGGTCTGTAGCTTCTTACCTTTTGGTGTATACGAAAAATATTGGGCGTCCGCCGCCGTCAGCTTATTAATAATTGTCTTATGATCCTCTATTTAGGAGCATTTAATAGTTTGCCTTAAGGGCCCCCTATATTTAATTTCGCGTAGATTAGGAGTGGCCAACTTACATAGCTTCACCACATCTTTCGTCTCCAGTCCGAAGACGTTGATGGGCGGACACCTTTCTTTCCTCACTACTTGTACGTTCTGCTGCTGCCTCTGCTGTGGTTGTTGCTGCTGCTTCTGCTGCTGCTGTGGTGGTTGCTGCTTCTGCTGCTTGGGTTGTTGTATCTGTCTCTGTTGCTGTGACTGTTGTTGCTTCTGCTCCTGTTGTTGTTTTTGTTGTTGTTTTTGCTGTTGTTGCTGTAGCTGTTGCAACCGTTGCGCTGCCTTTGAAGTACTAGGCTGCTCGTCTGACTGCAGCCTCTTCGGCTGCTGTCTGGTCGGGGGCAGAGGCTGCTTAGATTGCTGCTGCTGACGTTGTTGTTGCGTTTGCTTTTTTTGTTGTTCCTGCTGCAGTTGTTTTTGCTGTTGTTGCTGCCGTTCCTTTTCAGCTTTTTGGGCCGCTTTGTTTTTTGCGACCTTCTCGGCGAGGTAATTAATGTGAGCACTAAGCTCATCACTCTCCTTAAGACTCTTTTCCAGCTCCTTCATACCGCTTACAATATCCTCCGCATTAGAGGTGGCGAGGGGCTGGAAGGAGTTATTGGCCCCCGTATATAAACCCTCGTTGCCCTCCGATTGATACTGGAACACACATATAAACCACATAGTATTCAAAATATACTGTATTCTGCGTGGCTTGAGTCGAACCAAGCGATATCTACCTGTTGAGGCTAAACTTAAGCTAGTGAAAGAATATATATCTTGCCAACAATTTTATACGGATGTGAGTTATTTTCCAATCTAGACTCGGAATCGATTAGGAAATTGAACGTAGCTTTTAATAGTTGTGTAAAGTATGTTGTTAATCTACGGCGCTTTGATCATACCTCGTACTTTGTTAAACAAATCATCGGTTGCACATTAAGTGAGTCTCTTAACTATCGAACACTCCTAACCTTGTTCAAGTTCATAAATAGCAAAACCCCTGATTACCTGTATACGAAACTAAAATTTGTGCGATCTCAAAGAACATTAAATCTTAGTCCACCAAGGCATAAGTCGTTGATTAGTGGTCGTCAATTTTTTGTCCATTCACCTCTGGAACCAACTGCCCCCAAATATAAAAAGTCTAAAGTCAGAGAAAGTGCCGCAGTGGCGCAGTGGTAAGTGCATCGACTGCGGCGCAGAAAGTCTGGGTTCGATTCCCGGACGGGACACCTAGCATTTTTTCACGGCACCACCTTTTTCGAGTTGCTGACAACACTCAAAGAGTATTACTTTTCCATGGAAAGCTTCTCAAATCTCGCCGTTCGGAATCGGCAAGAAACTGTAGGTCCCTTCTACTCGTGAAGAACAATAGCATGCACAACACGAGTAGTTGTTGTAGAAGCTAGGCCCTGGTCCGTTATGGGCTGTAGTGCCACTCAATTATTATTTATTATTATTAAAGTCAGAGAAACGATTTAAGAAAGAGTTACTTAACTTATATGACCGAAATACTTAGCATGATAGTGAATTTTCTCAAGTGTACCATTCACTCTATCTTTATAAAAAAAATAGTAATAAATTTGGTCTGACACTTAGTGATATTGGGATGGAGGCAGATCAAAGAATTTATTTAAATGAGAGCCTGACAAAAAAAACTACCTCCTTCAACGAAACTCTCTTAAATTGAAGAAAGAGCAAGTCATCACCGCAGTGCATACAAAATATGGACAAGTATTTGTAGGAACCATTAACGGGAGGTCGCTTCTTATCACCAACGACGAAAGACTCGAGCAACTGAGAAGAGCACAATAATAGTATCATGAAAATATCTCTAGAATCACTTAAATTACTTATTTATATTCTACTCATATTTAGCTCAAATTCTTTTTATTTCGCCTCCTTATTTACTATTTTCTATTATAAATCTTTTTTATCCTGTGTCTTTCTATCTAATCTGTTTAATTTCAAACTCTCTTCAATGTACGACCTCATTATCATGCAATATTACTCTCGGCTTAATATGTCCTTAATAGCAGTTTCTCTGGCGATTCTCTTTTTTTTTCTTTTTTTCTGTCTTTTTCTAACACATAATGTTGAATGCAAGTGACTGTGGGAGTTGTGTGAATCAATGGGCAAATTGCGTGGATAAGCCAAAAACTCTGCTCAACATAATCTAATATTAAAAACGGCTTTAGGATCTGCCATGTTAATTCTCAAAGCATTAAACATAAAATGGATGAAATTCGTTATTTATTTGGTGATGGCGGTATGGATATAATTGGCGTCTCAGAAACATGGGCAAAGCCATATATGAAGATGGATTTACTTTAAATAAACGGATTTAAGCTTTATCGTTCTGATAGACTTAGAGAGAAGAGTGGTGGCGGTGTTGCGTTTTACGTGAAAGATGAGCTCCACTGCAGAGTTATCAAGAAATCAGATTAGAATGATTTAGCTTAATTTATATTTCTTGACGTTGCTCTCGGTAACTCTAGCATACTGATTGGTGCCTTCTATATGGCACCGGATGTTGCTAGTTACTCTCACATTAGAAATGTGTTAGAAAAATTAGGTCCATTAAACACAAAAATTGTTGTCTGTGATGATTTCAACCTAGATACCCTAGACAAGAAGAAAAATAAGAACTTTTTGGATGTGGTTGATTCGCTAGGCTTCCATTTAGTTAACACAGTATATCCTACGCACTTTTTCCCAAATACTACCATTTCCCTTCTTGACATTTTTCTTGTGTCTCACAAAGAACTCGTAGCTCATTACGATCAAATTGTTTGAACCGGTCTCTCCCACCATGACTTAATTATCCTCTGCTTGAATGTTCTGCCTGTTAGGAGTAGTAGTGTCGTTAAGCAATATTATCACTTCCCGTCGGTTAATCTAAATTGGACGAATGTGTAAATTCTCGTCAGAAATTAAGAATATAATATTAGAACGTGACGCCTTCTATCGTAGATGGCGTCGGTATGGGTGTCCTTCTATGTACCTCAATTTCAAGAAAATGCGAAACTTAGTATCTTCTCTTATACGCAAGAGCAAATCTGTTTATTACCAATCTACGTTTCACGCTAACCAGTCTAGCTCATCTTTCTGGAAAAGTATTCGCAACATTAGATCTCGTCTCAGTGTGAATATTCGTCAAACAATGTAGATATCAATGAACTCAATCGAACATTTGTTAGTGCATGTACTAAATGCAAATGTACTAGATCATTCATGTACTTGTTTAAGAAAATAAAGTTCCTTCTTCTTTCGTTAATCGTCAAACGATAAAGTTGCTTTTTAGTTTTTCCTCCTGGGTCGATTTTGTATTTTACATCAGGTTATGGGCCCCTTGCCACGAAATAACAAAAAATAATAATAGAAAGTCCTAGGAGAAAAGGGAGCCGTGTACTTAAAATGATCGATTACGAAAAATCATCTTGATTTTCTTGGATTTTTTTTCTAGTATTGAAGGTGAAAATGGCTGCAGGAGGTGTGCTTTCATTCCCTTTCGAGAAGTTACGTTATTTCGACACGTGGAAACGTCACGCGAAGTCGTACTTGGTTCTGAAAAACTGCTGGCGGATTGTTGAGCAGGGACCAATGCCGGAAGACGTAAAAGATTTGGAATTGGACGAGCGCGCATTAGCCGAGATCACCTTAATGATCGATCCAAGTAATTTTGCGCATATTGCTACCGCGAAAACGGCAAAGGATGCATGGAACGCATTGGTGTCGGCATTTGAAGACAGTGGATTGACACGTAAGGTGGAACTCCTAAAGCAATTAGTGCAAATCAAATTAGCCGACTGTGAGTCAATGCAGGATTATGTGAATAAGTTAGTGATGATGTCGCTGAAAGTTAAAAACTGTGGCTTAAATATTGATGACGAACTTATAGCATCACTTATGCTAGCGGGTCTGCCTGACGAGTTCCGTTCCTTGGTAATGGCAGTAGAAAACTCTAAGTCGAAATTAACTGTGGACAGTGTTAAAACCTTGTTACTGCAAGATGCCAAATTTGACAAAGAGTCAGCTGAAAATGCCCTTTACTCAAAGTCGAAGAGCATGAAATTCAAATGTCATACATGTAAAGAAGAGGGACATTTCAGCCGATCTTGTCCGAAACGTGTAAAGAATCATACAAAAAAAATTCCAGTTCAAAAAAATCGTCGGTTTCTACATCTCTAATGGTAAATGAAACTCATATCGGTCACAGTGATTGGTACGTGGACTCCGGTGCAACAACGCACATGACAAAAAATATAAATCTCATGCATAATATAAAAAAAGTAGATAATAAAACAGTAGTTGTAGCGAACAGCACCTAACTGTCAGTAAATAGTGTCGGCGATGTAAACATGAAATTAAGAGCAGGACAAAAAGATGTACATGCAACTGTCAAAAATGTTGAATATATTCCAGGTTTGTGTGCTAATTTACTATCCGTGCGGCAACTTACAAATAAAGGAAATAAAGTAATATTTAAAGACAATAAGTGCAAAATTTTTAACAAATATGGAAAATTAATCGGTGTTGCAAGTGGTTTCAATGGTTTATATCGGTTGAACTCCAATGCGGTATCCTCTCCAAATACTGACCACGAACATAGTGTGTTAACTGTTGACGATTTTGAGCTGTGGCATCGAAGACTTGGTCACATTTGTGATGAAAATCTAAAAAATGTCAACAATGCGTCAATTGCAATGAACCTTTCAAAAAAGAAAGTACTCGATAACTGTGTTATTTGCATCAAAGGGAAACAAACTCGAACTCCCTTTAGAGACATTGGAACCCGTGCTAAAAATAAATTAGATCTTGTGCACTCGGACGTTATGGGACCGTTTAAAGTAAAATCGTTCTCTGGTAGAAGATATGTATTAACATTTGTCGATGATTATAGCCGAAAGGTGTTTGTATTTCCAATCAAGCAAAAGTCAGATGTGTTCCTTGAATTTAAAAACTTTAAGAATCGTGTTGAGAATCAGTGTTCGCGGAAAATAAAAATTTTTCGAACCGATAATGGAGGAGAATACATAAATGACAAATTTAAAAACTTCCTTGAAACGCATGGGATTTTACATCAAAAAACAACCCCTTTCACGCCACAACAAAATGGGGTTGCTGAGCGTCTCAACCGAACACTTATGGAACGCTTACGGTGCATGTTATTGGATTCAGGTATGGATGAGCGAATCTGGGCAGAAGCAGTTGTCACTGCTGCTTATTTACAAAATCTTGTACCTTGCAGAGGAAACCAGTGTAGTCCAGAGGAGCTGTGGACTGGCATCAAACCTAATGTCAAACACCTTCGTGTTTTTGGAAGCAGAGCATTTGTGCATATTCCAAAAGAATGCCGCAGTAAGTTAAGTCCAAAATCTTCGGAGTGTGTTTTAGTCGGATACAGTGCTGAATCAAAGGCATTCAGACTGTTTGAACCTGTTTCAAAAAAAATCATTACAAGCCGTGATGTTGTTTTCATTGAAACTAAGCCGCTTCAATCAACTGAGCTTGATGAAAGACCGTTTTCTTCATCATTAATTGAGATTGTGGGTTCACCCTCTATTGCCAATTCAGAGGAGAAAGGGGATAGTTATGAATCGCCAATAGAGACAATCAAAGTGAAGGACAATGCCATATGCCATGGGTCAAATAATGATGTGCCGACTGAAGTTGCTGAGAAGGAAGAAAATTCACCAGATGATGCCGAAAGTGATTGTCAGGAGGATGGCGTATTTTACGATATTCAGTCCGATGATGCTGATGTCAATGTTCCAGATGCCAATGCTGCTGTTGATAAGGTGCGTCGTTCTGAGCGTTTGGCATCCAAACTACGAACCAACTACAATTTCTGTGCAATGGATTTTGTATCGGATGATCCAAAGACGGTGGAAGAGGCTTTATCATCTTCATATTCTCAAGAATGGAAACAGGCTATGAATGATGAAATGGAGTCTCTCTTGCGTAATGGTACGTGGATCCTTACTACTTTACCCGAAGGAAAGAAACCGATCAGCACAAAATGGGTCTTTAAGACGAAGATTGATGCGAAGGGCCATCTAGTTCGACGAAAAGCTCGTTTAGTTGTACGCGGATTTAGTCAAAAGAAAGGAATCGACTATGAAGAAACGTTCTCACCTGTTGTGAGGTACACCTCAATACGTTTCCTTCTAGCACTGGCAACTCAACAAAACTTGACTATACACCAACTCGATGCAGTTACTGCATTCTTTAATGGCGAACTTCAAGAAGAGATCTATATGACTCAACCAGAGGAATTCGACGATGGATCTGGCAAAGTCTGTGCATTAAAGAAATCACTTTACGGTCTGAAGCAGTCGAGTCGAGTTTGGAACATTAAGCTGAATTCTGTACTTGAAAAGTTTGGTTTAAAGCGGAGTGAAGTCGACCAATGCGTGTACTACCAGGTATGTGGCAAAACAATTTTATATGTTAACATTTACGTCGATGATATCTTGGTGTTTGACAACGACACTGAGCTAATCAACAAATTGAAAAGTGAGCTGCCAAAACACTTTCAAATGAAGGATATGGGTGAAGCCAAGTCTATTTTGGGCATACGTATCCGGCGTGATCTGAAGCATGGGATCACAAGGATTGATCAAACGCAGTACATAAAGGACGTTTTAAAAAGATTTTCTATGTATGATTGCAATCCGGTATCTGTGCCAATAGATCCAAACCAAAGACTAACTGAACAGATGTCTCCAACTAACAAAGTGGAAATGCATGAAATGTTGATGGTTCCATACTTGCAAGCTGTTGGATGTTTACTGTTTGCTGCACAAATCACCCGACCAGATATCTGCTTTGCTGTCAATATGTTAAGCAGATTCAGTACGAATCCAGGGAAGGCTCATTGGGCAGCTGCGAAACGCGTCATGAGGTATCTTAAAGGAACGGTAGATAAGTGTTTGACATTTCATCGAACTACAAGTGAAATAAAAGGCTTTTGTGATGCGGACTGGGCTGGTGATCTTGACCATCGGCGATCAACAACTGGCTATATTTTCACCTTCCAAGGGGGTCCCATTTCATGGTGTACGAAACGTCAACGCACCGTTGCTCTTTCATCAACAGAAGCGGAGTTAATGTCTCTAGTATCAGCAGCCAAGCAGCTTATCTGGCTAAGACGTATGGAGCGCGAACTGGTATTGAAAGGGGCAGAGTCTACAATACTCTTTTGTGATAATAAGGGTGCAATGCAAATCGCCACTAATGGTTCGTATCCTACAAGAACCAAGCACGTTGATATTAAGATCAGATGCTAGCTGATATTTTGACCAAACCTGTAGTTGCTACCAAAATCTCCTTTTTCACGAATGGATTTAACCTAAAATGAGTTTATCTCAAAAACAAAAAAAATGAATTGCTTACGAATTTTTTCTAATTTTGTTTTTTGAATACAAATCTGAATTGTCACTTAAGATCTTTTAATATAATTGAATTTTTAAGAAATGAATTTGAAACTAAAGGTTACGTAATAATTATTCAGGGAAGGTGTTGCAAATGAATAATCATAACGTGTAAATGGTCACTAAGAACTATTGTAGCACACTTATCATAGCGTGTAAACCATTACTAAAAATGTACTAGATCATTCATGTACTTGTTTAAGAAAATAAAGTTCCTTCTTCTTTCGTTAATCGTCAAACGATAAAGTTGCTTTTTAGTTTTTCCTCCTGGGTCGATTTTGTATTTTACATCAAATACTTTCTCACTCCAAGGTGTGGGTGAAAGTTGTATTCCTAACTCCATTCTGTCTATACGAACGAAATCAGTTGGACTAGATGGCATACATCCAACTTTTATTAAAATTCTTTTACCGCTCATATGCAAGTATATTATGCACATATTTAATACAATTATTACTACCAGCATATTTCCCAATAACTGGAAAAAAGGTTAAATTATACCAGTCCCCAAATCACCATCTAGTACCATTGATTTAAGACCAATAACGATCCTACCTTTCTTGAGCAAAGCTTTAGAATCAACAATAAGCAGACGAGTGAAGATATTCCTTGAAGATGAAAAGCTTATAACGAGTTTCCAGTCTGGCTTTAGAAAAAACACAACTGTATAACCGCCTTCCTAAAAGTCAGTGACGACATTAGTACCGGTTTTTGATAGTGGGTTGATGTCTCTAAGTGTGTTTCTAGATTTCTCAAAAGCTTTCGATTCAGTTAATCATTCAATTTTAATATATAAACTAAAGAAACAATGTACTGTTTTACGGGTTGTCCGCAATGTTTGTGGTGTTCCCGTCATTACTATGTTTTTGCGTTGTTGTGACCACGTTTATTCGTTCCTCCCCGAAAAAGTTTTTATCAAAGGGTGGCTAGTCACTAAATATAGTCCATGATTGTCTTGAGACAAGCCCTTATGTGCCAGTGTTGGATCAGTGCTAAGGAATAATACTTCTTCTTGACCTACGCCAACGCCGGACGTCATCAAAATAAGCTTCTTGGGGTGCTATGATATTAAGTCAGACGCCTTAAATTTTACAAGCCAAGTTGGTTGAGTTTCTTTTCCAGTTGTGTGCGCCATCAAGTTCATGGGTGTGCTTTATTGCGTTGTCCATGCGCTATATATCTGTAGATGCCTGACTAATATTACGTGAATTTACCGCGGATATATAGCTGATCTTGACCCTCTCAAGAACGATCTTAAAAACGTAACATAATAGCATATTGTCTTGTCTAAAAACTTTTTTGACATTGAAAGTCTCGGTGAGTTCGTTAACGACCATCGTCCATCGTCAACACAATTTTACGAGTATGGTAGGAGTGCCATTGCATGACACATCCATGATGGGGATTATCTAAGACCGGGATAAGGCAGAAGAGGTGGATCGTATCAGACACAAAACCGCGAGGATTGTGAACGATGTCAGCATCAAGCATTTAGAGATAAAATAGCGGTTCCATTATTGAAAAGTTTATATACTTCAAAATTGGAAGGAAGCTCTTAATGTTCTTCAATATATTGCAAAATTGAATAAGCTGGCAATGTTTTTATTGTTTGGTGTACGGACGTTTAACGTTCCTCTCCTTCTTTGTAGGGAGAAACAAGTAGTTCACCTTTCCTGAATTGATGTCCAAGATGATAAGAAGTCTAATCATTGAAGTGCATCCAGATTACCCTCTCCCAGTATCCTACTTTGCAAATGTGAAAATCATTGATTTGTTAGCTCTAGCGGATACTTAAATCTTTTTAATGATGATGAATTTATCGTCGCTGTCCCATATCACAATGACATTATTATTATTATTTTTACTATGTTGTATGAGCTACGCTAAATTAATATATTATGTATTTCTTTGAAGGATCATCTGACAGTTTTAAGGATCATTGCAACAAGACTGTGGACATTTTTGAAGATGTAATTTCACCAGAAGTTACAGCTTTAAACAGTGGGCGTGCTTTGACTTGCTGGTATCGCTTTCGCAGTTTACGCGGATCACCTAGAGACTTTGTGTTAAGACTGCGAATTAAAAAATTTAAAGTTGGCACACTTATCAATGCTACTCACTGCGATGGAGGCTTTTTACAAGTAAGTTCCTGAACTTCTCCTTTATCAGTAATAGCAGAATTATTTCACGTTATGCCTAAGTAGAATGCAACTGTGGCATATAAGCAAAAATAAATTCCAAAAGAGTACTAAGTTATATACGTATATGATAGGCATGAATTCGAGAGCTTAATAAGATTTTTGTGTATTTTAAATAAATGCAATGGTTTTAATAAGTTAGAAAATAGATTTGAAGAAAAAGTCTAAATATGTATGGAAATTTAAGTTTCAAATATAATTTGAAGGTACATTTCTATATAAGTGAGTTTCGGATACTATTAGAAACAAAATCACATCGACTTTAGCTTGAACATTTGCATTTGCAATTAACTGTTTTGTTGCACATTTCCATTTCCAAATGTATTTTTTATTGTTAATTATTTCTAATTCCTTAAATCTAGTTGTAAAAATACTTGAACTAGTTAAAAATTTCTTAATTATTGTTAAAACTATCTTACTGGCCCTATGCGGGGGCTCTAAATTAATCTAAATATTTATTACTAGTGCCTTTCGGCGTTGTCTTTTATATTTTTTGTTTGCAGTATTTTATGCACTATTTGCAGATATTATTAAAACTAAGAAAATTGTTACAGAAAAAACTTAGTAATATATTAATTTTTTATTTTTTGCTTTATTTTATTGTAACAATCTAGCCTATTCTAAATTAACCTACATGTAAGTTGACCGTAGGGGACCAACAACGTTAGCCGGAAAAGCTAACGACAATTGGAGTTTGATGAGGTTGTAGCCACGAATAAAAATCTCGATCCATACTACTTTCTGTTCTATCCCGAACAGGGATGGATGTACTGAACTGGAGATCACCCGAACTTACTGTCCTTACAGAGTTCTCGTAGAGCAGCCGCTTGTCTACTGTTCTCCTTACCACGTTACAAATAAGTGGACATCCCTCCTCATCTTGAATCAAACCCATCCGATTAAGATATACGAATGCTTCCGGTGGAATTAATCCACTTCGGCGTGCGTTCTCGAGATACGCGTCGATTGGGTAGTAAGCCCCGAATATGAGCTCGTTTTCCAATGTCATTGGTCAAAATAGTAAAAAGAATTGGCGAATTCACTGCACCCTGCTGGAGCCCATTTTGTATGTAAAAGACATTAGCAGAAACCTTGTTAACACTTCTAACAACAAACCTTCTACCTGTGACCATATTGTAGATCGTGTAGAGCAGTTCTTTGCTTATACGCATCCTCGTCAACTTAAGGAAGAGGCCTTCTAACCAGACGGTGTCCATTGAATGTCCGAAACCAATTTCGACGCGACATGTACGGTATCATGCCTCGCCGTAAATCCAAATTGGTTATTCGGTGTTCATCAGGACTCTATTCACGATCTTTCCGAAAACCTTGCTTATCTTTTCGGAAGCGACTTTTCGGAAGCGAGGAATCTTTGTCCCTTTTTAGGATGGGTTGCACTACCGCCGTCTTCCAATGCTCTGGGTAATGTGCATTACTCAGAGCATTGTTGAACAGGATTGTGTATATCTCCACCGCCTCTTCGGGGAGATGACGCAACACAATATTCCGTACTCCGTTTACTCCGGTGGACTTTTTGTTCTTCAGACTGTTGAACATGTCTTTGAGATTCACCTTCGAATTGATTATGGCATCAGAGCCATCTTGGGCGACGGCATTAATTGAATTATTTTCATCATTGAATCTGGTGAAACCATGATTCTCAGAACGCCATTGCTTGTTTTTCATTTTGAAGGTAGAAATGATTAAGCAAGGTTCTGTTCTCCAAGTCGTGATTCGGTCTACGAGATTTGTGGACCGTATACACTTCTTGGAAAACCGCTCCTATTGCTTCTACCTTTTCTTGGGCATCTTCAACAATGAAGAACTCATTGTCCAGCACGGCCCCATCCGGATCGATGCCAGCTGAAGTTAATATGTTTGCGTTGTCGGTTATGATGTCAAGCCGAACAGCCTCCAAGTCGTTATGACCCCTCCTTCGGAAGATTCGGTTAATTTGGGGGAATGTGCCCAGACAATTCGAACGAACAGCTTGAATCTTGTCTCCCCAATAGAAATTGATAGCAATTCTGTAATTCATCCGAATCAAACTCAGGAGGTTTGTCATCTGTGACTTGAGCGACCTCAGTCCCCGGTCGTCTCTGTCTGTAAATCGTCTGTAAAGTGCCTTGATTCTGCAATCTGTCGATAGTATCGTTCCGATAGATTTCGCCATCTGTGAACCGTGACACTTTAGGAATCGCTTTGTCCATTGTACGTTTTATTGTAGTGTCCATTTGTATGAGGTACCCGTCAACCTTTTCGTTAGTTAGGTTTCTGTTTTAGGGTGGTGTCATGTCATTCGAACGCAATTCTCTAAATAGGATTCTGGAAAAACGCGGCCAACGGGCCTTACCATAACTGTAAGGGTATGCCTCCACAAATTCGTTCAGTTCTACCATTTCGTTCGGCAACCGAATAACAGCGGCAAGCCCACAGTGATCACTGTGGTACTCAACCGTTGTTAAGCAGTTCCCAATTTGTCTGTTTACGTTCCGTATTATAAGTCGTCTGTCAATTAGCATCAGATCAAGATAGGACTCACTTTTGGGAAAAAACTGTCTATCGGTTGCAAGCAAATTCAGCTTGAACTTAATAGAGTGCTGCGTCAACCACTCAAGAAGTGAATTCCCCCTGAGATTTGACACAGAATTACCCCATTCTTCATGCTTTGCGTTCAAGTCGCCAGCGACAACAAAGAAGTTATCCTTTGAGCATAAACGGAGCTCTCGAAAGAGAGATTAGAGCTCTGAAATAAAGTTTGTGGACCGAGGTGCATCTGGTGCAAAGACCGCTACTACGTACAATTTCTTTCCACCTTGGAGAGAAATGCACGCAACAGACGCTTCCAGCACACCGAAACTTCGCACCCCACTGCATTACACGATCTTACGGCAAATGCCTTTTTTAATAAAGAGAGCGACACCACCCCCTTGTGTGGAGTGGGGCGGTCCTTCCAAATAACTGAATAGTCTTTGTACCTGATTGTGTGCTTCCGGTTTAGCATAGTTTCGCTAACACATCAGGCTTATGGGATTCCAACACGTTAAGTAAAACCAACCTTCTCTCGATCCTGGCAAGTGAATTTGGATTCACTGCCAGGATCGAAAGGTTTCCAACTGCTGGCGCATCCATTAAAATGGATACGCACCTGACCCAGCGGGTCTTGACAAAAGGATCTTTTCGGAATTGCTCCCACTGTGTCTTCATTGAAGCCATCACGGAAAACAATTCAGCAAAGCCCATTATCGGAACTTGCACAGGTACCGCTGCCGCTTTTGGCACTGTCTGCTGTGCCGGTTACCTATAAGACGCCATCTGGGCGTATGAAACAACCTGCGTAACAGGATTGGCTCTAGTTCTCGGTATTGGCCTCGAATCCGCCACTTTTGCTTTTTTGAACATACCCTTCTTTTGTATATAGCTGGAGGGATGTCCCTTCTCCCCGCAATGCACGCATTTAAAGCGAGATTTGTCTTCTACCTTCCCCTCTTCCAAAGGGCAGCGCGCCGACAGATGCATCTCTGCGTATTTACTGCAGCAAGGCTGCCTATTGCAGTTTCCTGCTGCGTGGTACCAACGTGCGGTTGGTACTCCTTAATCTTACCCAATTAATTATCTGAGAACTGAGAAGCCTTACCCTCCTCAAACTCTCTAGTTTGCTTTCTGGTGTCACCTGCACCAAGAAAAGGGGAAGTAGACGCTCAGGCGGCATCCTCGACCCTACAGTAGAGAAGCGGCTAACCGCAACAAATTCCACGTCTTCGATTTTAAGTCTTCAAAGAGACTCTAGGATGTCCTCCGGATCAGCAGATACATCCTACCCTTTTAGCAGAACTGTCTGCACTTTTTCCCATTTTGGAGTAAAGGAGTAAAATTCCACCCCAGCTGCCGTCATTTGTTCTGTAATTTTTTGGTAACTGCTCACTGATAAGTAGTGAACAGCCTGTTTCTTAAAATCTTTATTTTTTGTAATGAATTCGTCCCCTACTGACAACTTACATACTTTTATGGTGTATATTGCGTCCATTCCGCTTACGTTGAACGGTGGCATTCTTTCCTTCTTTTGTTGCTTCCGGTTGGTCTGGTGTTGCTGCTGTTGTTTCTGTTTTTGGTGTTGTTGTTCTTACTGCTGCTGTTGTTGCTCTTGCTTCTGCTGTTGTTGTTGCTGGTTTTGCTGCTTGGGTTGCTGCAGCTGTTGCTGAATTTGCTTCTCATTTGGCGACTGCTTTTCTTGACCTTTTTTCAAAGAATTCATGTTACGCAGCTGTCTTTTAAACATTCATGGTTTTTTTCTTTTTGTGTTCATATATTCGCTGCTTTCCGAGTTGTCACTCGAAAACAGCTCTTCATCCATTTCCAAAATGTTTCCTTTACTTTAATTGATTTTTTTTTTCAATCTTCTTCAATTTAGATTTTTTTTATTTTTTTTTAAATATTCTTTTTTTGTTTGTCTATTTGGTTTTCTAGGCAACCCCGCAATTAAGTCGATGATCGTCTTTCCTGTACGGATTTCTGTAATCGACTGACTGTTTTGTTCCACAAAGCTATTTGCGTTGCCAACACCTTCCCCTTTGAGATGTGATAATAAAGCAATAGATGGTAATGAAGTTAGCCAGAAACGAACCTATCAACTGGTCGTCGAATTTGTTGAGTGCGACGTGGTTAAGTTGCTACAATGGTTATAGAATCATTTGACGAAGACCTCGGCTTGGTTTCCTTTTCTGTGGTAACATTGCCTGATTTGTTTCACATTCGTACACGTCTAATGCTTTGTCCCACGGTTTCTCAGTATAAGCTTCCACACGGTCAGTATGACGTCTTCGAAGTTGATTAGCATGAACACGAATTAGTTTACCACTCTGTAATAAAACGTTATACATTACGTTACCAATACGTTCGATCACTTTAAAATGTTAAAATGCACACTGGCATAAACTAAGTCCTGATCTTTGAATAATGTTTTTTTCTTCCGTTTTACGTTGCTTGTAATTCAATGTCTCCCTTTCATTCTCCTGAACTTTGTTTGGCGGTTGAATTAGGTTCAAGTTAATGCGAATATTTCTACCAAACATGATTTCGGCTGTTGACTTTGAAGTTGGCGTGTTATTATTTGGTGTTGACCGATACAACTGTAGAAATGTTTGAAGATTTTGAATTGTTGCCCCTTCGGTTTGTAGTTTTAACAATGAACGCTTTAAGGTGTCCACAAATCGCTCAGCCTGTCCATTTGACATTGAATAGTAATAGCTTGTGCAGAAATGTTCGATTCCATTTTGTGCCATATATTGTTGAAACTGTGTATTTTTCAATTGGGTGCGGTTGTCCGACACAATAGCTTTTGGTAATCCAAATCGGAAAAATTCTCCATGATAATTTCAATTGAGCGTTGAGTGGTTATTGATTTTGTTCGAATTATTTCTACTATGTCGAGAAAATAATATCCATCTACTGACCCGGCGTAATCTATGTGTAACCGTTCCCACTTCTCCGTAAGTCTTGGCCATGGTTGAAGCCTTGTCTTAGTAGGCATATTGGCTGCGGACATGCAATTATCACAGTTTTGAATAAACCCTTTAATTTCGGAATCAATATTTGGCCAATAAACAACAACAACAACAACAACTGTGGTACAACAACTCGTTGTCCAAACATGATGCATCCATCAACGATGCTAATATCTTCTCTACGATTATAAAACGACTTTAATTCGCTATTGTCTTCGATATTATTCGGCCATCCGTTAATCATGAAATGCAATATTTGACGAAGTGTATCGTCTTTCGCTGATTCCGATCTCACCATCTGATGTGTAACTGGCAGCTTTTCAAGGCTGTCAGTAAGAACTTGATTTACCTCTTGTTCCATATTAAGTGCAGCAATAACAAAGTTTTAATTGATAAGACGTAACAGCTTATGTCAAAATCGTACCTAGTAACTTTACCGCCCAGCGCTGAAGTCGATTGGCTATTCCCGTCTTTTTTCCGAAAATGGCAAGAAGCGGCTTATCAGTATGCAACCCAAAAATCATTTTATGAAATTTAGTAACTGCGAATATGAGTGCTAAGCCTTCTTTCTCAATTTGGCTGTATGAATTCTCAGCTGGTGTGAGTGATCGCGATGCATGGCAAACTGGTTTCATCGATCCGTCATGAAACTCATGAAGTATACATGCACCCAACATATAATTAGATGCATCTGCCGCGACAATTATATTTTTGTTTGGATCATAATGTGTTAAAAGTAGGTTAGATTACAAAATTTTCTTTAATTTCTGAAAACTGTTCCGATGATTGTCTGTCCATTTCGAACGAGAATTTGCCCTTAACAATTTATCTAATGGTCCTTCCTCTGTGTTGCCGCATATTGCTCACAAACTTGCCATAATAATTAATAGCTCAATACAGTACAATAGCAGTAGCTTAATAGCTAAAAATGATCGAAGTTCCGAGATATTAGTGTGTTCTGGCATGTTGCAAATAGCTGAAAAACGTTCCGGGTAAGGATGCATCGTTGATGGATGCACCATGCTTATCGATGATATAACCGAGATACTTAACCTCTTGGGCGTAAAATTTACATTTTGTCAGCTTTACTTTAAGTCCATAGTTTTGGATACGACGCAAAACCTCGTTCAAATTGCAGTTATGATCATCCCAATCGATTCCGGATACGAAAATGTCATCGATATATGCAACTCCATTAGACATATCAGCAACATTTGGTAATTTGTTGAGAAATAGATGGAAATGTTTTAACACAGAACATGATTCTGCTATATCGGAAAAGTCCCGTATGAGTATTGATAGTCAACAGCTGTTTTGAATCTTCATCTACTTCTATCTGCAAAAAGGCATCTGATAAATCGCTGTGACTTAAAATGTTAGCATTGGCAAGTCTTGCAAAAATATCCTCTGGTAATGGAAGCGGATACTTATGACTTTTTAGAGCATTGTTACCGGACTAGGTAGAGAAATCGGCACAGATGCGTATACTGCCATTTGACTTCCTAATAACGACGATAGGAGCAGCCCAATCTGAATAATTTATTAGTGATATCACATTGGTATCGTGTAATCGCCATAGTTCTGTTTCGAGAAGATTTTTAACTGCATAAGCAACAGGTCTCTTGGGACGAAAAATGCGTTTTGCATTTGGCTTCATAACAAGATGTACTTTTGTTTTGTTACAGAGTCTCAGGGTTTCTTCAAAAATATCTGAAAGAGAATGTTGTAAGTGTGAAATATTGTTTTGAATGGACACATCAAAACTTTCCCGTTTCCCAGCTGTGACTTGATTGCAAATTGCGTTTATTGTCATATCGTCCAGTTGAAGTGCCTGAATCCAATCGAGGCCCACGACGTTTAAATTTTGTATTGAAGTGACGTAGCATGTACAATATGTGTGTCTTGCTCTAAATCTGACGTTACAAAGGAATTGGAATGATAATGGTAAAACAACGGTTGCACTTTTTGCTGTATGCACTACTTCTTCGGTGTATGACGTATTAATTTTAATTTTAATTTTTAAATTTATCCTCCGATATATTGGTGTCAGATGCTGTATCCAATTGATGGTCAAGGGGTTTCCCGTTAATGCTGATTCTAACATATTTTCGTGCTGATGGATCAATTTTATTAGTGGTGAAAATACTTTTGGATTCTGGTCGAAAAGCTTTATTGTAATTGTTCCTCTTCTTTGATTTTCAATTCTTTGGCTTGTGTGTACCACGTTTTTGTTTTTTTACAATTTCACAGTAACCTTCTTAATGACCTACCACACTGCCTTGTTCACATTTGTGTTTGGAATAGTGCATATTGCCACAGAACCAGCATGGTGTCTTTGGTACAGCCTTTGAATGCTGGTTCTTTATATTGGTGTGTAAACGATTAACATGAACGTCGGTCTTTGAATTTTCGAATAATGCTGTGTCTGTTTTTAAATCAATTAACCGTTGACGTTCTCTGGATAAAACATCAAATTACAAAATCTGAGGCAGATTTCAATCCCATAATAAAAATCAAATATTTGAATTGATGCAAAGTTAGTTAGTTTGAATTGCCCACAATGTTTATTCACTGTGCCTGCGTATTTAATAAAGTCACAGTGAGACTCTTTTTTGAGTTGAAAGCAATTATACCTCAAATCAGGAGAGTGTCTTGGAAGAATGTAATTGGTATATTTACTATGATTGATCGCGCTCAACATGGCGAGCTGTAAAGGCTACCCTCGTCCGTGCATAGGTCAAGTTGACATACAGCCTCCCCGTGGCGCCCCCTGGATAGCCATCACAGCATCCGTTGCGTGGTGAACCAATGTATGCAGCGACTGGCCTACCAGTCTGTAGGTTGTGCGTTTGGCTAACTCCCTCACCACACAAAAAGAAACGAGTTCAGGAACGAGAACATGCCTCGGATATGGACGGATCCAATGTTGACGATAACGATTTTCGGTTCTGCACTTGGAATGTGAGATCCCTTAACAGACCACGTGCAGCCGAACAACTTGCGGAGGCCCTTGACTGCTACAAAGCAGATATCACCGCCATGCACGAAGTGCGGTGGGATGGGCCGGGCAGAAAGAAGATGAAGAACTGCAACATCTACTACAGCGACTGCTACAGGGAGCGACGGCAGCGCCGATTCGGATGCCGATTTGTTGTTCGAGGCAAAAAGTCTTAAGCTACGATCCCGTAAGCGAACGCCTCATGACAATTCGCATTAAGGCTTAATAAGGGACCATCAGCCTGATATGCGCTCACGCCCCGACAGAAGAGAAGGATGACAACAGCAAGGATGAATTATATGATCTCCTAGAAAGAACATACGATCGATGCCCCAGCTATGACACCAAGATCATTCTAGGAGATTTTAATGCGCAGCTGGGAAAGGAGGACATCTTTGCTGGCGTCATCGAGAAACACAGCCTGCAAGACACCACCCCCGGAAACGGACTCAAGCTGTTGGACTTCGCCGCGGGACGGCACCTCTTTGTGAGCAGTACGCGGTTCCCACATATCAACATCCACAAGGAACCGTCAACCAGATTGATCACGTTGCGATCGACGTCAGACACTCCTCCAAGATTCTCGATGTCCGAACATTCCGAGGCGCCAACATCGACTCGGATCATCATCTTGTTGTATGCAAGGTACCAGATTGATCAAGTTGCGATCGACGTCAGACACTCTTCCAACATTCCGAGGCGCTAACATCAACTCGGATCATCACCTTGTTATAGCCAAGGTAAGAACCCGGATATCGAGAGAGCAACGGAGTCTTGATAGGCCAAAACGGTTTGACGTCGGAAAGCTGCAATATCAATAAATTGCTGGGATCATTGCCGACCGAGTCTCCCTGAAACTCTCCCAAAGTCCGACGCTGCCTGCACTGACAATAGAAGAAGAATGGAAACGTTGTCAAAAAGCCATCAAGAAAGCTGCCACTGATGTGCTGGCTTTCATGCCACCACCTAGAAGGAACCCATGGTTTGACGACGAGTGCAGGCAGGCACATGCAGCTAAACAGGAGACCTACCAGGCAACGCTGCATCGGACAACAAGAGCTGTTCGCGAGCTCTACGAACAGAGAAGAAGGGAAGAGAACCAGTTTCTCAGAAGGAAAAAGAGAGAGCAAGAGAAGCGCGCGGTCGGAGAGATGGAGAGGTGTTATGGCAGGAATGATGTCCGAAAGTTTTACCGAAAGGTGAAACAGCTATCCGGTGGATACAGTGTTCAGACCGAAGCCTGCCAGGACCAAATCTGAAACCTCGTAGTAGAGTCGCAATCGATGCTGAGAATCTGGAAAGATCATTTCTGCAGACTCTTAAACGGCGATGACGGCCCAAATCCCGCTGTTTGGCAGAATGTTCCACTTAATTTGGACGATGATAGACAAGAATTCCGTTCCCCCGACGTAGACGAGGTCAAGATAGCAATAACGAGACTGAACTCGAATAAAGCTGCAGGAGCGGATGGACTGTTTAAAGAACTGTTTAAAGCAGCTGGGGATGACCTGGTTGGGCGCATGCACCAGCTTATCTGTAAGATATGATCGGAGGAAAGCATGCCCGATTTACATCTTGATGGCTTCGTCAATAGGCAGAATTGTCGTATTTAGGGCGAGGAAACTCCTCGAGTAATACACGAGAAGCAAATGCATCCTCAACGTGTCACTGTGTGGTGTGGATTTTGGGCTTGAGAAATCAGTGGACCTTCTTTTTATGAAAATGATTCAGCTTAAGTGCAAGCAGTCAATTTAATTGCTGCATCAGTCATATCCCGGTCGTGTTATTTAGCGTGTTTGAGACCAGAATTAGCACCCTAGACTTAACACAATTGGACTTTTTTCTTTGGGGTTTTATTCGAATAAGCCGACGACGACTTAAGCCTTAAAAGAGGAAATTGGACGCTGCATTAATGAAATACCGCAGCATTTATGCAAAACGGTCATTGAAAATTTCATTAAAGGATCGCGTATAAGCGGCGGCGGCCATCTGGCCGATGTGTTATTTCACACATAATATCATCCTGTTTACTTTACTACTTTACGATATAATAAACAATTCATGATTTTTTTAAATATCTGCGTTTTATTTTAAATTTAAATCTTACGTTCTTGTTGGGACACCCTTTATAACAACGTTTTATTAATGCCGAGCCTGACAAACTTAAGAAAAAAACCTAGCAGACGTACAACCTACATGTAACTATTGCCATATCAATCAGGCAGCCTGTGCACTGCATCTTCTTTCCATTACATTGAATGTCGGAGAACACTTTAGACGCGGCTGGAAGGGTGTCGTTCCCCGCCCTAAAGTCAAATTAATTTTTCGGTAATATTTGTTTTTCCTCAAACCATTCTTTCGGAGCTCTATCTAATAATATTAATAATAATCATTAATCATAATTCGCACATAACCTCATCCTGTCTACTTTACTACTTTCTTCTTCTTCTTCTTCTTATGATGCTACAGTCCGGGGTGGACCTGGGCCTCAACCAACATGCCTTTCCAGCCAGCACGATCTTTCGCCAGCTGCCGCCAATTGCGCACTCCAAGTTGGTTGAGGTCCTTCTCCACTTGTGTGCGCCACCTTCTGTCCTCTGTTGCGTTGTCCCAATGGCTCAGATTCGAAGACTTTTGGGGCCGGAGCAGTGGTGTCCATACGCTCTACATGGCCTAGCCATCTTAAGCGTTGTATCCGTAGACGCTTGACTAGGCTCATGCCGCTGTACAGCCCATACAGTTCGTGGTTGAATCTTCTCCTCCCGACTGAGCTGACTTTTGGAAGACCGTACCTCTGGTGTTGACCTGTGAGTTACGCACGATCTTCTTAAAGATGATGTTAAAGAAGTTGCATGACAGCGCGTCGACTTGTCTAAATCCTTTTTTGACATCGAAGGTCCCAGTGAGTTCCCTACCGACCTTGACGGAGCAGCGAGAGTTCTCCATCGTCATCCTACACAATCTGACGAGTTTAGTAGGAATGCCAAAACTAGACATGGCACTGTATAGCTCGTCTCTATGCACACTGTCATATGCGGCCTTGAAATCGACGAATAGGTGGTGAGTGTCGATTTGCATTTCTTGGGTCTTTTCCAGGATCTGCCGTAGTGTGAAGATTTGGTCGATGGTGGACTTCCCTGGCCTGAAACCACACTGATAAGGACCAATCAGGTTGTCCAGTTGACAAACGGTTTCAGGCGTTCACACAGTACAGCAGAAAGGCTCTTGTATGCGATGTTAAGGAGACTTGTCCCTCGATAGTTGGCGCAGTCGAAGGGGTCTCCTTTCTTGTGGACCGGACAGACGACGCTGAGATTCCACTCATCGGGCATGCTTTCCTCCGACCATATCTTACAGATGAGCTGGTGCATGCGCCCAACCAGGTCATCCCCAGCTGCTTTAAACAGTTCTGCGGATAGTCTATCCGCTCCAGCAGCTTTATTCGACTTCAGTCTCGATATTGCTATCTTGACCTCGTCTAAGTCGGGGGGACGGAATTCTTGTCTATCATCGTCCAAATTAAGTGGAACATTCTGCCTAACAGCGGGATTTGGGTCGTTCAAGAGTGTGCAGAAATGATCATTCCAGATTCTCAGAATCGCTTGCGACTCTACTACGAGGTTTCTGTTTTGGTTCCGGCAGGCTTCGGTCCGAACCATGTATCCACCGGATAGCTGTTTCACCTTTCGGTAAAACTTTCGGACTTCATTCCTGCCATAACACCTCTCCATCTCTTCGACCGCGAGCTTCTCATGCTCTCTCTTTTTCCTTCTGAGAAGCCGGTTCTCTTCCCTTCTTTTCTGTTCGTAGAGTTCACGAACAGCTCTCGTTGTCCGATGCAGCGTTGCCTGGTAGGCCTACTGTTTGGCTGCCTGCACTCGTCGTCAAACCATGGGTTCCATCTAGGTGGTGGCGTGAAACCCAGCACATCTGTGGCAGCTTCTTTGATGGCTTTTTCGTTTCCGTTCTTCTTCTATTGTAAGTGCAGGCAGCGTCGAACTTTGGGAGAGTTTCAGGGAGACTCGGTCGGCAAAGATCCCAGCTATCTGTTGCGATTGTAGCTTTCCGACGTCAAACCGTTTCGGCCTATCTCGACTCCGTTGTTCTCTCGATATCCGGGTTCTTACCTTGGCTACAACAAGGTGATGATCCGAGTCGATGTTAGCGCCTCGGAATGTTCGGACATCGAGAATGTTGGAGGAGTGTCTGACGTCGATCGCAACGTGATCAATCTGGTTGACGGTTGATTGATCAGGGGATCGCCAGGTTCCTTTATGGATGTTGCGATGTGGGAACCGCGTACTGCTCATAGAGAGGTTCCGCCCCGCGGCGAAGTCCAGCAGCCTGAGTCCGTTTCCGGAAGTCGTGTCGTGCAGGCTGTGTTTCCCGATGACGCCAGCAAAGATGTCCTCTTTCCCTAGCTGAGCATTGAAATCTCCTAGAATGATCCTGGTGTCATAGCTGGGGCATCGATCGTATGTTCTTTCTAGGAGATTATGGAATTCATCCTTGCTGTTGTCATCCTTCTCTTCTGTTGGGGCGTGAGCGCATATCAGGCTGATGTTGATGTTGGATCCATATCCATACCCGGGGCAAGTTGTCGCTGCTGAACTCGGTTATTTTTGTGTGGTGAGGGAGTTAGCCTCACGCACAACCTACAGACTTGTAGGCCAGTCGCTGCATACATTGGTTCACCACACAACGGATGCTGTGATGGCCATCCAGGGGGCGCCACGGGGAGGCTGTATGTCAACTTGACCTATGCACGGACGAGGATAGTCTTGGCAGCTCGCCATGTTGAGCGCGATCAAGGACATTGCCTCGTATGCATAGGCCCATGCCCCCTTTACTACTTTACGATACAATGAAGAATTTACGATTTTTTTAAATATCTGCGTTTTATTTAAAATTTCAATCTTACGTTCTTGTTGGGACACCCCTTATAACAATGTTTTATTAATGCCGAGCCTTACAAACTTAAAGAAAAGACCTAAGAAACGTACAACCTACATGTAACTATTTCCATATCAATCAGGCAGCCTGTGCACTGCATCTTCTTTCCATTACATTGAATGTCGAAAAACAATTTAGACGCGGCTGGAAGGGTGTCGTTCCCCGCCCTAAGGTCAAATTAATTTTCCGGTATTATTTGTTTTTCCTCAAACCATTCTTTCGGAGCTCTATCTAAAAATAATAATAATAATATTAATAATTGAGTGGCACTGCAGCCCACAACGGACCAGGGCCTAGCTTCTACAACAACTACTCGTGTTGTGCATGCTACTGTTCTTCACGAGTAGAAGGGACCTACAGTTTTTTGCCGACTCCGAACGGCCAGATTTGGGAAGCTTTCCATTGACAATTTATACTATTTGAGTGTTGCCAGCAACTCGAAAGAGGTGGTGCCGTGAAAAAATGCTAGGTGTCCCGTTCGGGAATCGAACCCAGACTTTCTGCACCGCGGTCGATGCACTTACCACTACACCACAGCGACCGAGCTCTATCTATCTTCTCGAATACCTTACTTATGCAGGGAAGAAGGCTTATAGACCGGAGATTTGTCCGGATGGAAGTGTCTTTGAACCGTTCGGAGCTGGCTGTAGCACAGCTGTTTTCCAGTTCTTCGGTTAATTTGCATTACTCAACGTGTTGTTGAAGAATTGTGTATACATCCATCGCCTCTGAAGGTAGATGGCGCAAAACAATATTTGGTATCACATCGATTCCCACTGACTTATTCTTCTTCAATGAGTTGAAGATACCCTGGCGTTCATCTTTTTCAAGTGGATGTGGCCAAACCATTGAAGCGTTACCCTTTCCGTCCGAAGAACTAGCTGCCTAACATTGAGTTCCCCCTCAAAGTCTCGATTCTCAGTGTATCCAGTCAAGTAACTATCAGGTAAATATTCGCCATCTTATGCTTCGGGTCATAACCTAAGTTTGGTGATCATAGATGTGAGATGAAACAAATATGGGGTTAAAAGCTGATAACTTAACTTTGACATCATGCATTGCTCTCCTTATTACTGATGTACCAAGCTGTTTCAAAATAGATTCAGCCTGACCAATCCTTCAAGAAACCTCGGTGTTGCTCCTCGCATCACTCGTGAAAAAGACCCCGACACACACAAGCTTCTATATCTGTTTAAATTGGACTCCACACAATGTCATTTACGAAGAGCAAATGACTCACCCTGAAATCACTTAGTGTCGAATATTGCTTCATTTCCACCGTTGTACAGAGATTGAATAGCACTCAATAGGGGACCGCCGATCCCATACTCATTTAGAACACTCCTTGCAAATCCACAAAATAGCTGCAAGTCGGTATTCTCCGAACCATCTTAAGTACAAATTTTACACCTTCCGAGTTTAGAATGAGCCCTGAAAGCTATTTTCCGATTATTCAGAGTAATTAGAATGTTTTGAATTGTCTAACCAAGGTAGTGAGACCATAGATTTGTCTCATTTAAAACAACACGAACGAGATAGGATTAACGATCTCTTGAACAAATTTGTTTTACCAGGAAAGCGATCAGTTCACATATACTGATCCGATCAATCCCAAAACCGATCAGCAGATATGATCTCATGTGTAGCGACTACACCCTAAGTACGAGGATGAGGTTAAAAGACAAGTTGAGGAAATGGATTAGCAAGGAATATTACGAACAACACACAGTAAATATGTTTCACCGATAGTTGTTGTACAAAAGAAAGAAGATAGTTCAGGAAAATAGAAATTAAGAATATATGTTGACTACAGACGTTTTAACGATATAACTGTCGATGATAATTTATTATGCAAATAAGGACGTGGTCAATACTTCACTCCTCTGGACTTGGCCAAAGGGTATTATTAAATGCGCCATTTGGTCTACATGAATTTATTCAGATAAAGAATTCTTGGCTGCTGTTTGGTCTGTTTCTTATTTGCGTTTATATTTATGGGGTAATAGGCTTAAAATTGTAACTGAGCATCAACCCATTAACACCAAATATAGCACAAAAGAATTCTCGCCCAGAAAGCAGTGGTTGCTATTCAAATTAAAAGAATTCAATTACGAAGTAGAATACCTTTTAGGTAGAGAAAATAAATTGGCTGATTTTTTAAGCAGATTTTAAAATATTGTAAATATCGAAACTACAAGCAGACAAGCCGCCAGTTTTAGGATACTGTTGCAAATCGAACCCAAATGATATTACCAAATCAAAAAGAACATGAAGTAGAAAGAGTATTTTGTAACAAGAGAATTAATTATATTGAGTGAAATGATATACCTCACACTATTAATAACATTATCCGATGACATGATACTAAAGAAAAAGCTGGGATATACTCGGAACTAGAGGATTCTGTATACAACCACGTTCAACTTAAGTTGATCGAATTTTTCCCACGTAATACAAAAACAAATTTTATAAAATGTAGATACTCGTACTTTGCTAAGGATCTTACTGATGAAGATGAAGCTCTTATACAATTATCTTCATTCCATAAGAAATAATATGGTCATTCTGGTATAGTTTCAAACTATGAAGTTATGAAGCATGTTGTCTACTGCCCGAATCTTAGAGTTTTGAGCCATACAGTTGTGAACAACTCTGATATTTGTACGTGAAAGTACGATTGTAAGCCCATTAAGAAAAAGTTTAAATTTAAGGAAACGCCCTCCAATATCAACGAAACTATTCATATAGACACATATGTAAACTCAATCTTTTATTATATTCATTGATAAATTCTCCAAACACACTGTAAGCTTTCATATAGAAACCGGAATAATCGAACACTTGTGAAAAAAATTCGACACTTTATAACAATTAAAGGCAAAATGAAGAAAGTCGTTTTTGAAAATGAATTTAATAATACAAACGTAAAGGCTTTCTTTAGCGATGAAGATATTCAGGTAAATTTTGTTAAACCGAATAGCCATACTGATAACGGTGATGTACTACTACTACGCCAAGGCGACCACCAATTCGTGATTTGAATATAGAAAATAATAATAATAATAATTGAGTGGCACTACAGCCCATAACGGACCTGTGCCTAGCTTCTACAACAACTACTTGTGTTGTGCATGCTACTGTTCTTCACGAGTAGAAGGGACTTACAGTTTTTTGCCGATTCCGAACGGCGAGATTTGAGAAGCTTTCCATAGACAATTAATACTCTTTGAGTGTTGTCAGCAACTCGAAAGAGGTGGTGCCGTGAAAAAATGCTAGGTGTCCCGTCCGGGAATCGAACCCAGACTTTCTGCGCAGCGGTCGATGCACTTACCACTACGCCACGGCGACCACGAATATAGAAAATATAAATACCAATATAGAAAATAAGATACCCATTACTGATCAAATGAATAAAGCAATCGGTCTTCACAATAATTTTAAATTTATTCCATGCCACAATTCAAACAATACCATTAAAGGCTCAAAATAACGAGATAGAATGAATTACAATAAAAGACAGGTTAGAAAAAATAGACAAAAAATAAATTAGAAAATTAAATGCAAGAGGAGAAAATTACGTTAAATTTCGTGCACACGGATTTATAAAGAACTACGTTAATCCAGGCACAAAGAACAACCAACTTTAGGAAATCCTGAAGCTAAAATAAAGAGAACCCTTAAAATTTGAAGAAATTACTTCAGCTGGTAAAAATTTTCGTACTACTAACGGGGTCGCTTCAAGCGTTGAAAATTTAACGAGTCGAATTGAACATAGGATATGCTGTTGCATATCCATGTATTTAGATATTGATTTTTTATTTAAGGGATGCCCCAACAAGAACGAAAGATTTAAATTTGGCATTCGAATTGTCATTGTTTGACATTTGAACAATTATTATTGTTTGTTAGTAGAAGGTATAAGGTTAATAAAAATTCAGCGCTGCACGAATGAACAACGCATTCTCATTGTGAAATTGTTTTACCAAAATGGTGAAAGTTTTGCTACAGTTCGCAAATTGCTATCAATTTGTGGTTACAATAATGCTACAAAAGAGTCAACTGTTAAGCGGTTAATGGAAAAAACTGCTGAAACTAGGTCTGTAACTGATGCAAAGACAACAACGCACCTTCGAACATGTCGATCAACCGAAAATTTTGCAGCAGTACGTGATGATGTCGATCAAACTTCATCCACCTCAATACGACACCGAGCTCAACAAATTGGTGTTTCCAAATCCATTATACAGCGTATTTTCACGAAAGATTTGCATCTTCATGCATACAAAGATCAATCGACTCAGGATCTGAAGTCAGCTGACCATGCACAGCGAAGGGAGTTCGTTAATTGGGTATTGGAGAGACAACATGAAAATGCTGATTTTGCCGATAAAATTATCTTTAGTGACGAGGCCCATTTACATCTTGATGGCTTCGTCAATAGGCAGAATTGTCGCATTTGGGGCGAGGAAACTCCTCGAGTAAGACACGAGAAGCAAATGCATCCTCAACGTGTCACTGTGTGGTGTGGATTTTGGGCTTGAGGAATCATTGGACCTTCTTTTTATGAAAATCAGTCAGGTTAAGTGCAAACAGTCACTGGTGTTCGGTATCGTGAAATGATAACCAATTTTTTCGTGCCTAGAATTGAAGAAATTAATGTGGAGGGGATGTACTTTCAAGAAGACGGCGCCACATCTCATACAGCCAGAGAAACAATTCAATTGCTGCATCAGTCATTTCCCGGTCGTGTTAGTTAACGTTTTTGAGACCAGAATTAGCCCCTTAGATCGTGCGATTTAACACAATTGGACTTTTTTTGTTGGGGTTTATGCGCATAGGCCGACGACTTAAGCCTTAAAAGAGGAAATTGGACGCTGCATTAATGAAATAGAGCAGCATTTATGCAAAACGGTCATTGAAAATTTCATAAGAGGATCGCGTATAAGCGGCGGCGGCCATCTGGCCGATGTGTTATTTCACACATAATATCATCCTGTCTAGCTTACTACTTTACGATATAATAAAGAATTCACGATTTTTTTAACCCAGATATGCCTACCGTACTACATGTAGTACACCTGTTATATTCAGGTTTCTGCGTTTATTGTGCTTAAAATTTTCAAATCTACTTGTTAATGTCCTACAGAATATAACGGTTAACAAAGCATGCGTTGATAAGTTTTGTCTAGGTTACTTTTCTATGTGCGGTTTTTTGGATCAGATATATGAGTTTTCTGAAATTGGCGAAAGTGTGAAGATGTCACGTAATCGGTGAGAAAAAGTTGTATATGCATATTTTATTGTTGTTGCGTTTCTATGTTTTTTTAATTATAATAGTTGTAAAAACGAATACGTAGCAAAATTATGTGTGAAAAAAAAAATTATATGTGATTTTAGTTGATGTATTTGCTGACGTACTACATGTAGTACGTTCGGCATTAGTGCAAAAATGGTGAAAACAAAAATTATCTTTTTTTTGCAGAGTGTTAACATTAAATGAGATAATAAATGCCTTAGAGGAAACTGATGAAGAGTTTTTGCAAAATTCTTACGACATCTCAATTGTGCCCACTCAAGGTGCGAACAACTACGTCACAGATGAAGATTCTGGAGAAGAAGATGAAGTGAATTTTGAAAACTTACCACCCTCGTTATTAAATGCTGAGGCTGAGCTTTTTCGAAATTCTTATTCTACTGATTCGGATAATGAAGACGACATTCCAATTGCTTTATTGCAACAGGCCAAGAAACGTAAATGTATTAATTCGTCGTAAAATGGGTAAAGCATGATCTGGAAGAAACGGAGCCTGTTGTTACAGCATGTGAACAGGAAATTCTACCTACACCTCTTGAATTGTTCGAACAATATTTTGATGGTGACTTGCTGCAAGTTATTACTCGATACTCCAATGACTATGCGTCAAAAAAAATGCAACTGCAAATATAACTCCAGACGAAATCAGGTGCTTTATTGGAATTTTGCTACTGAGTGGCTACAATACTGTTTCGAGACGCCGTATGTATTGGCAAAATGATAGGGATACTCATCATTCTTTTGTGTCGAACGCAATGAGAATTGCAATCGAGACCTAAGAGACGTACAACCTACATGTAACTATTTCCATATCAATCAGACAGCCTGTGCACTGCATCTCCTTTCTATTACATTGAAAGTCGGAAAACAATTTAAACGCGGCTGGAAGGGTGTCGTTCCAGCATTAAAGTCAAAATAATTTTCCGGTATTATTTGTTTTTCCTCAAACCATTCTTTCGGAGCTCTAATCTAATAATAATAATAATAATCATTAATCATAATTCACACATAACCTCATCCTGTCTACTTTACTACTTTACGATATAATAAAGAATTTACGATTTTTTTACGTATCTGCATTTTATTTAAAATTTAAATCTTGAGTTTTTGTTGGGACATCCTTTAGATACATATTAGTAGTTGAAATTAGTAATATTAAGAGTAAAGGATAAGAGTAAGCATACATAGGTGGATATAGGTGTATTACTTTTTAATCTTTTTTGGAAGGATGTATGACAAAGGTAGACAAAATATTGAACAACATTTTTCCGTTGAAGATCAAGATAACCATGCAGTAATAGCAAATATGAACCAACAAAAAGGGCAACCCTAATTACAATGAAAGCAAATTACAAAGAAACTATTCAACAAAACGTTGCTTCAACTCTTACCGGTATATTATATACAAACATATTATCGACTAATGAAGTCTTACAGTTTTATATTGATTTTAAGAACCTCTCAAATGTAAGAACTGGAGTAGCTGTTACTAAAAGTGAAGATATAATTTTTGCAAAAAAGCTACCTGTCAAATTTGTCAAAGTAAATACAAATTTGTGGTCGTCGTGGCGTAGTGGTAAGTGCATCGACCGCGGCGCAGGAAGTCTCGGTTCGATTCCCGGACTTGACACCTCTTTCGAGTTGCTGACAACGCTCAAAGAGTATTAATTGTCTATGGAAAGCTTCTCAAATCTCGCCGTTCGGAATCGGCAAAAAACTGTAGGTCCCTTCTACTCGTGAAGAACAGTAGCATGCACAACACGAGTAGTTGTTGTAGAAGCTAGGCCCTGGTCCGTTATGGGCTGTAGTGCCACTCATTTATTATTATTATTATAAATAAAAATTTAATAGCTCCGATCGAAACCATACATATTTTCAAAAAAATTAAAGCGAATGTGCAATATTTTGTAGAAATTGATAATAATAAAATGTATTTATATGAAGCAAATAAATCTATACAAGAACTAAGACTATTTAAACATTGTGTATTTAAAAAAATTTATTTTAACAAAAAATACACAAGAACAAATTATAGAAATAGACAACACTGTATTGATATTGAAAAATGTAAATATGAAAGGATTAAATAGTACTTGTGATGAAAGGCAACTTATACTTTCTGAAATTATTCTCTTAATTATAATTATTGTTCGATATTTATTGATAAGGCACAGTTCACCAATAATGTTTCTGAATATATCGATATCTTTTTAGTTCCTGAATATGAGAAAACCTTCGAATCTAACACTTACATAGATGAGCATTTTAAGTTCAATTTCTTCGCAACGCAGTCTTCCTTATCTTGTACTTTTACCCTTTCGCAACAAGTCAATCGCTGCTGGATCGATGTGGGTCATTGCGATCATATTGCAAGAGCTTTTAAACCACAAATGCTGACAGTTAGGAAATGAGTATTGTAAGGTAGAATACGAATGTACATAAAAAAAATTCAGTCCGCTAAAAGCATCAGTGTTTCCTTTTTTGTGACTCGCGCGCGCAATAAATGCGGATCTATGACACTACTAATCCATTAACTGCTGGTAGAATACGAATGTACATAAAAAAAATTCAGTCCGCTAAACGCATCAGTGTTTCCTTTTTTGTGACTCGCGCGCGCAATAAATGCGGATCTATGACACTACTAATCCATTAACTGCTTCAAACAGTCACTCTTTGTGGATGCATCGAATTTTCAACATTCATTCGTGGATTCTCTTTTGCCCAAATGTGACAAATCTGAATCCACTGAGGTGAAAGTGTTCCTCATTAATGAAGACGATTTTCTTTGTAAATCAAAGTTTTCCGCAGAACGACACGGGCGAGCATACACACAGAATTGTCTCATTTCCTACAGACCCGGTTTGCTAGAATTTACGCACAAATCGACACATTTGATGGATTATGCTGACCAAATTAATGACTAAGTGCTCGAAAGGCTTAATCTTAACAATGAATTTATCTGCCTCGAAGACCGGACATTCTCGAGTTCAAACTTAAGAAAATAAAGGATCTCCACGGCATCTGACATCGTAATCTTTATACTACTGGCATCATTCGCCTACATGGCACGGCATGGAATTCAAAGGAAAGAAAGCCTTCCAACCCTTGGGCTACCTCAAGGTACATCAACCACAACCTAAAATCGCCTTTACCTTTCATACCGAGAGATGCAACCACTGATCTACGGGATGTAGTTTTTAAGATAGATATTCGGTTTTTTATGTTTGTAAGTCGAACAGTTGGGCCAGCCGCAGGGCTGGTGGTCGCGTTTTTTTTTTTTTGGAATCCTTGAACTTTATTATCGTCGTCGTCGCCGTTGCTTGAATAGTTTCAGTTAGACTACGTTAAGTCATTGTTTTATGCCAACAAACCGGCTATATTGTAAGAGCCAACGTTGAACTCGAAATCGCATCCGATTTGGCTGAAATGTGTTGCCCAGTGTTAAATGTTAATGTTGCTAAATGTTATTTTTTTAATGTACTCCAAGCTGATAATGAAGTTTTTGAAATATTATAACAAAAGTTGTGATGTCAACCGCTCTTTAATTAGATGTTCTTCATTTAATTGTGATTTAATTTATGAATCCTAACATCTGTTACATATTTTAGATAAACTTAAGTGGAGTTAAGTTTAGACGTAAAAAAGTCACACAATGTTTAGTTGAATAAGTTATATAAATTGTTGAATTGTAGTTTGGTCCAGGTTGCTTTCAACCGACTATTAAAATATTTCTTTTTATTGATTAACAGATAGTGGATGGTAATGCTAAAACGGATGTATCTAATCGCCGAGAGCCTGGTATCTTCTGCGGTGAAGCGGAACAGCCACAAACATTCATAAGCGAAACAAGCTATGTAAAAGTACTTTTTCACACGGATAATTTTACAGATCAGGTGAGTTCATTAAACAAGTTATTTGATGTGCTGCGAAGTATGAAATATTTATTATAAGGCTAGAAACTTTTAACTTTCAAAGAGTATAGATTGTCTATGATAAGCTTCTCAAATCTCGCCATTCGGAGTCGGCAAAAAACTGTACGTCCCTTCTACTCGTGAGAGAACAGTAGCACGCAGAACACGAGTAGTTGTTGTAGAAGCTAGGCCCTGGTCCTTTGTGGGCTGTAGTGCCACTCAATTATTATTATTACAACCTTGTCATAGGTGACAGGACTCGGGATTGGTACATGAAACATCTTATCGCTTATAAGTGGGGACTTGTTTCAACATCTGTCATTACTGCTACGCCAGTTAAATAACAAACATGCGCTCATCGCTGTTCTGCGGGTCCGCCATGACTGCCTAAACTTTATAAATAGAAATGAAAATATGATATCAAAAGAAATAGTAAGGTCAAAATTATTACATTGGCAGTGTTTCGTCGTCGAGTTTGCTGACTTGCATTTCTGCAACTTCACCACCCTTTGGTTTAAAATTCTCCGGAACTTAATTTTTTATGTTTCTTATTTCCAATTTAAGTGTTTTATTACTCCTACAAATAAGAGCGACGATAGTAACCTTTATAATTATTATTAAGAGAAACGTTGAATATACATGGTTATTCTTACTGTGATACTTAAGTTGTTCCAAGTGTTTAAAATTATTGATTTGGTATTTTCAGAATGATCTTTACATATATTATGCAATTTTTTTCTTCATAAATGAATTCTTGTATAAACTCAGTATTCAAGCTAGTAATTGAGACATTAAAGAAATTAACATAACAAATGCTTAAATAATAATAATTGATTAGCATTGCAGCCCATTCGGGACCAAGGCCTAGATTCTACAACAACTACTCGTGTTGTGCATGCTACTGTTTGGCAATAGTCTTTTGGTAATTTAATAGCTAAGATAAGTTTAATATTAATCAATCGAATCGCCCCTATTTTCTCTTGCTTTAACTTAAAATAATTTGATTCTATACCTTCAATTTCTTCCCTTTAAAAAATATTTCGGTTTAACCGACATGCCTCTCCAGCCAGCACGGTCATTCGCCAGTTTCGCTGTTAGTAATGTCCAGGATTCCGCGCCGTAAAGTAGGACTGGGATGATTAAGGTGTTATATAAAGCAAACTTAGTCCTTCTAGAGAGGGCTTTATTATTCAATTGCCTCTTGAGCCCAAAGAAACAGCTATTGGCAAGAGTGATTCTGCGTTTGATTTCGGTACTGGTGTTGTTGTCCCCACTTACAGCAGAGCCAAGGTAGACGAAGCCCTTGACTACCTCGAAGCTTCTGCTGCTCTGTCCGAGACGGCAATGTTGTGTGTCCTTCCTTCATAACAGCGTGTACTTTGTTTTGCCCTCAATAACCACGAGACCCATTTATGCCGCTTTCGCTCCAACGCCAGCAAACGCCTCAGTGTGCATAGAGACTATATGGCTTGTCTCTATGCACACTATCATAAGCGGGCTTGAAATCGACGACACTGTCATGTGCGGCCTTGGTGGAATAGGTGGTGAGTTCCGGTTTGCACTTCTTGGGTCTTTTCCAGGATCTGTCGAGTGTGAAGATTTGGTCGATGGTGGACTTCCCTGGCGTGAAACCACACTGATAAGGACCTATCAGGTTGTTGATGAACGGTTTCAGGTGTTAACATAATACCCAATGAGGATCTTGTATGCGAAGTTAAGGAGACTAATCCCTCGATAGTTGGCGCAGTCGAAAGGGGACCGGACAAACGACGCTGAGATTTCACTCATCAGGCATGCTTTCCTCCGAACATATCGTACAGATGATCTGATGCATGTTCCCAATCAGGCCATCTCCAGCTGCTTTAAACAGTTCTGCGGACAGTCCATCCGCTTCAGGAGCTTTGATCGACTTCGGTCTCATATTGCTATCTTGACCTCGTCTAAATCGGGGGAACGGAACTCTTGCCTATAATCGTCCACGTTGAGTAAACATTCTGCCTAACAGCGGGATTTGGACCGTCATCGCCGTTTAAAAGTCTGCAGAAATGATCTTTCCAGTTTCTCAGCATCGGTTGCGACTCTACTACGAGGTTTCCGTTTTGTCCCGGCAGGCTTCGGTCCGAAACCTATATCCACCGGATAGCTGTTTCACCTTTCGGTAAAACTTTCGGACATCATTCCGGCCATAACTACTTTCCATCTCTTCGACCGCCCGCTTCTCAGGCTCTCTGTTTTTCCTTCGGAGCAGCCGGTTCTCTTCCCTTCTTTTCTCTTCGTAGAGCTCACGAACAGCTCTCGTTGTCCGATGCAGCGTTGCGTGGTAGGCCTCCTGTTTGGCTGTATGTGCCTGCCTGCACTCGTCGTCAAACTATGGGTTCCTTCTGGGTTGCGGCGTGAAACCCAGTACATCAGCGGCAGCTTCTTTGATGGCTTTTTGACAACGTTTCCATTCTTCTTCTATTGTCAGTGCAGGCGGCGTCGAACTTTGGGAGAGTTTCAGGATGACTCGGTCGGCAAAGATCCTAGCGACCTGTAGCGATTGTAGCTTTTCGACGTCAAACCGTTTTAGCCTATCTCGACTCCAAAGAATTTGTATTTTCAATACATGTGTTATTAGAATGTTTAAAAAAATAACTTTTATTTCAAAGGAGAAGCCTCTTTATTCTTTGAGTACAAAATAACAAAAGCTCTACATTTCTTACGAACTAACTTATTTATACCCAATGAATGTCAGGTGCATCGGCTTCGTAGACGCAGCGTCAGCATTCGTCGTCCGGAGCGTTTTGTCATTTGCCGAGCGTGTGCAAGGGTTGAGTGTTGCGCTTGTCTCGTTTGAATTTGACACTGTTGTGAGCGAATGCGAGTGGGAATGAATTTGATGTGGATTTTCCCACATTAACTCTTCCCTCCTTAAGTGAGGATGTCCTCATTCTCAAACAATTGGAATCTGGCTGACTCTGGATGTCTCTATGGGTGACGGATTGACCTTCATCACGACGATATGTTCGGGGTTGGTTGTCTTCTTTACTTGGGCCGCTGTTGCTGGATTGGTACTTACAATAGTTACGGGGCTGCGTTTGTAGAATTTCAAAAAGATGAGTGCTATTAGAAGGCCAAATATGACGACTGCTTGTCCGATGTTGATTAAAGAACTTCGTCGGTTTTTGTCTTGGATTAGATTTATGTGCTTGGTATTGTTCTCATGTAGCTGTTTCATCGATTGAAGCGTTAGAACTTCTTTATAACTTCTTAGGGTTGAATCAGGTTGCACAATAAGTGGAAGTTGCTTTGCGTCACAAAGTTCATTGGATGTATATCGTTGACTATTGATGATGATCGTAGTGTTGCTGTATTGACTTATGAATGTACCGTCCAAGTCTAACTCATCGTTGTTTATCCAGATTGTTCCATTTAATTGATTTAAGAGTATTGTTCCGGGAAAGATCTCTTCTATAGTTGGGATATGTTGTTTTTTGGTTTCCGTGCAGATCGATGGCCGACTTCTGAGTGAATTGGGTATGCAACTTGTTTCAGTTTGTTATATCTAACATTTCTTCTCTATTACATATTATTAGCTTATTATTAGATTTACATTATTCTCTTAATTCATAAATTTTGTTGTCACATAATAATATTTTTTCAAAAAGTATTTTAGTTACAATGTTTCCTCTTTTTACTGGTTTTATTAATGTGGACTTACAAATACATTGCTTTGTGTTAGAAATGCTTATAATATATAACAATGTTTGATTATTTGCTGCAACTTTTATATCTGCAAATTCAATAGCTTGATCTAAGTATAAGTACGGCACATTATTTTTTAAAAACAATTCTTTTATTAGATCTACTTCGCTTTTAGATAATATGAATGAATTTACAATACCCGCCTTTACCCCTTGCAAGGCATACTCTACATTTAGTACTTCTTCCCTAACAAGATCTAACTTATACTTAATATTTGTTATGATACTTTTTTTTGTATCTTGATCATTTTGCAATGTTCTTGCAATACTATGCGTTACATAAGTCAATTCATTTATCTTATCAATTGTTGACTTATTAATTATAACTTGATGATTCTCATTTTTAGTGCATCATTAATTTTTGATCTTAATATAACGTAGTCGTCATGGTCTGGAGTTCCTGTTATCCATTTCCATGCGCTACCTAGAAAATTAAGTTGATCTTCGAAATTTAGTTTTTGGCTTTAATCTCTTTAGTAGGATTTGAATTTGGGAGATTTCGTGGGTTAGAAATGGGTACATAGGATGATCATTGTCTACATCCTGAATGACTTTCTGCTCTAATTTTAGGCTTGTTTCTTCGTATGATTTCAAATTGAGGACATGGACGAGTTTCAAGGTTCCACTCTGGACTTTAGCTGTACCGGTGCTAAGTGATATTTTTTATGATTTGGAGTAGGCTAGCATCTGTACTTCTGCATTGCAGAAGCCTGGAATTAATCTGAAAAGAGAGTTTTTATTGTTACCTTTGTGTACCGTTTTGCCTGACTCCATTGTTATTGTTTTAGAATGGTTTTCTTTCACAATCTCTTTTTTGTATCGAGGGGATAGTTTCGATCCTTATCACTTGTCGATCCTAACGAATACTTTTTCTCCTGGTGTGTAATCTTTTTTGGGTTGCCTTTTTTTTGTTGAAATAATTTAAATCAGCTTTCTGTTTCTTTTTGTGTCTGGTTATATTATCTTGCCTAGCCTGTTCAAACGTCTCAGGGTCGATACTTATGTTCCTACCGAAAAATATGTCAAGGGGTTTCTTGCCAGTTGTTGAATGTACTGAATAATTGTATTCATAGACTATTCTATCTAAAAGTTCGGGGAAAGTTCTTTGTATACCATCTGATTTGATGCAACGCACTATTTCAGGCAAGGTAAAGTGAAATCTCTCTACTTGCCCATTTGCGGTACTGGTGTACGGGGGGGTTTTGAAAATTTGGATTTTTAGTTTACCATGAAGTTTATTGAGGAGGAATTTAAAGATTTTTTGTTGAACGATTTCGCCGGGATACTGAGGGATAGGTGCTTCTTTCAGTTCCGGGTTATTCGAATGCCTGTCATATTTCTGTTCCTTACAAGTAATACATTGTATGACGAATTTGTTTATTTTAGCATTAATTTTCGGAAAATAAATCTTCTCTTACAGCTGTATCTTATTTTCTCGTGCATTTCTGTGTGCCCTTCTATGTTCTTTTATTATCTCTTCGTGTAGTATTCGTAAGGTCTTCAACTCTTTTTTTTGCGTTATAGGTATTGTAAGGTTTTTGAAATAGTTCGGATATATTTTTTGTATTCGCCCCATTATTTCTTCTAAGGTCTGCAGTCCACTAATTACGGTGGGGTTAAGGTATTTCTTGAAAATGGCTATAAGATCTTCTGTGGAGTAATTCGGTTGAGTGATGATGTGCCGGTGATAAGTAGGGAAAGGAATGTTAAATTGGTAATTGGTTACGTTGCCTATTCTAATCATCAATTGATTTTTAAAAACTTTTATGGGGACTTCAGTGGCTGGGATAAGATTGTCATCGGAGCTTTCACTACTATGTTTTGTACCTGTTAAAGAGTTAATTTCAGTTTTCGGTGGTCTAGAGGGGGCGTCTGCTACAATATTCATTTTTCCCGGTTTGTAGATAAGATATTGTATTCTTTTAGGATAGCTTCCCACCTTTTGACCTTCCTGTTGTTGTTCTTGTTGCTCAAGGCGTTGTTCTTGTCGCAGTGCCATATAGGTATAGAGCCCAGATTATGGCGAGCATTTCCCGTTCATTAGTAGCATAACACTCTTCTGTTTTATTCAACGTTCGGGATATGAATGTTATCGGTCTGCCATTCTGTGCTAATACCACTCCAATGGTATAATTGGAGGCATCAGTTGTCAGTTGGAACTCTTTGGTAAAATCGGGATAGACCAGAAGTAGATCGTCAGACACTGAAGAATTTTTGATTTTATTGAAGACCTTGATTGGTTCTCTATTTAAAGAGATAGGAGTTTTATTTGTTTGAAATATTTTTGGAAATACGGCCGCCTTCTCCCCTTAAGAGGGCTGTAAGGGGCTTCGCTATGTGTGCATATCCTTTTATAAAACGGCGATAGTGCCCTGAAAGACCGAGACGCGATCGGAGATCTTTAAGTGTTTTGGGACTTGGGAAATCCACAACCGCTTTGGCTTTGGCTGGGTTAGTTTTAACGCCGTTAAAAGAAACTATAAATCCCAGAAACTCTACCTCATTGAAGAATGAGCACTTGTCGAGCTGGACTTGTAAGTTGGCATTTTCTAGCGTTCGGAAGATGTTTTCAAAATGCGATTCCTCATCTTTGACGAAAATTACAATATCGACAATGTAGACGAAACATCTTATCCCAATATGCTCACGTAAGATGTCGCCGAGAGCTCGTTGGAAGATGGCGGGAGCATTCTTCAACCCGAAAGGCAGCCTTGTAAACTCGTATTTTCCATTTTTCACAGAAAAGGCTGTGTTTTCGACATCAGATTCCTTGAGTGGTATCTGATGAAACCCACTCTTGAGTTCGATTACCGAAAACAGTGTGTTTTGACGCAATTGTGATAGTACGTTATTGATCTGGGGTATAGGATATTTATCCGAAACTGTGATTGTGTTCAATTTCCTAGAGTCAATAACGAGACGATACTTTTCTTTCCCGGATGAGTCAAGTTTTTTAGGGACTACCCATATTGGTGAATTATATGGGGATTTGGATGGTCTTATAATCCCATCCTTCAGTAATTGGTCAATCTGTTTTTCTACTTCGAATCTTAACGCCATAGGATAGGGATACAATCTCGAATATACTGGCGTTTCTGATGTTGTTCTAATTTCACCTTTGACGTTGGTGGTGAATGTCAACTTCTCATTGGGCTCGGTAAATAAGTTGGGAAATTGTTGAATTAAAGAATTCAATTTAGCCCTTTGCTTGTTATTCGAGTGCTTCGTATTTATCTCTATTTTATTTACTGCCGTGTAGGCTCGTTTTTTGATTTTGATTTTAACTTTATCTTTTATAATCAGGTAATTATCTCTGGTATGAATTTTGGCAGACAATTCCTTGAGGCTGTCGTTTCCTAAAATAGCATCGAAAGATTTAAGTGAAGGTAAGAGAAAAAATTTAACATTTGCGTCTTCAAGACCAAAAAGATGTACGCTTGTATGCTCACTAATTTTGATATTGCCACCTATAGAATTGGCGAAGAACGATTGTTCGTTTTGTTTTGGGTTAGCGACAGGTTCGGCACGAATATAGTTCTTGTTAGAACCGGTGTCTATGAGTATTTTTAGGATTTCGCTGCTCTTCGTTCTACCTTCGAAATAAGGTAGGGAAGAGCAGTTTAATCTAAAAAATGTATGGCCGTAAAATCCACTGGTTCTTCCTGCGTATACTCTACTTCTCCATATGATTCCATATATTGCGTTAGTGATTCTTCATTTTCAATGCCTTCGGTACTGTCCATGATCTGTTGATAACTTAGCGTATCCTGTTGCTGTGGTTCAATGTGGAAGTTCCTCTGGTACTTATTTGGTAATTGTGTTTGTTGAGTGGGAGGCGCTGGCCTCTTTGCTGCGGGGCGATTAAGATCAGGCCTGTTCATATAATTCACTGCTCTAGTTTGAACAATAATATTCATAGGCTCTGGGCTCGGTTGATGTTTAGGTGCTACCGGTCTTCTAGGAAAAGACGGATTCTGTTGCATCATTTGGAAATTTGGACTAAATGCCTGTTGTCTGTTGGCAAATTGGTTGACAAATCGATTTGGATGTGGTTGTGGCTGCGGTATTTGCGGTAGTTGAGGGTAGAATGGAGGAGGATTGCTGTCATGAGCATTATGTTTATTGTGATCCGGATTTCTACGAGGAGGAAGTGGAGGTGCGAACTGATTGTGAGATCCACGGACTAGGTAGGTCTCCTCGTAAGCCTCTGACAAATGTGTCCAGGGCTTTGTCACGATATGTTTGAGTCAGAATAGATAAGGATTCGTTACTTATTTCCATACAACCGATTTTATTTAAGGTAAGGGATAAGTGAGAATATACCGCATGGTAGAATTCTGGTATGGAACGGTTTCTTTACACCAAACACGTCATTTGGTACTCTAAGGTTGACGAGTCACGCTTGTCGGCATAGTGCATTGTGACACAACGAGATATGCATTTCCAATCTAGCGGAGTGTTGTAAGATTTCAACACTACGTCAGCTTGGCTGACAATTTTGTTTCTTATTACACTTAGAATCCCAAAATATTTGGGAGTTCCTTTGATTTCTTCGTAAAGATGTAGGATTCTATCGACGCTCTTTTTCCAGGAATTGAATTCTCCCGGTTGCCCAGTAAAATCTTTTAGACTGCGTAACACGTCTGGTATTTTGTCTAATTCACCGATGTTCTGGCGAAGCTCTGGGTTAATAGTTTGATCGACTCCGGTAAAATGATCAGAATAAGCGTTTATTAAAGAATGTACTATTTGCCGTCCCTCGGTTTGCAAAACGCGATTTACGATGCCGGTATTGAGAGAGTTTAGGCCTTTATTGGTGCCAACTACGTCAATGTTTATGGTTACAGATGGTGCTCCGTTTGGATTGGGTAATGGATTGGGAGTGTTTAATACAGTGGGTCTAGAACAGGATTAGGATTTGGATGCGCCATTTTATTTAGAGAGAATTCCGGACCGTTTTTTTTTTCTTCGACCGAACCGTTGGTGCTACTTGAGGACCTTTTTTTCGATCGAACCATTGCTGCTACTTGAGGACCTTTTTTTCGACCGTACCTTGTGGTCCCTGCTCGGGCTCCAGTTTAGAAACTATTCTATTAGAATGTTTAAAAAAATAATTTTTATTTCAGAGGAGAAGCCTCTTTATTCTATGAGTATAAAATAACAAAAGCTCTACATTTCTTACGAACTAACTTATTTATACCCAATGAATGTCAGGTGCATCGGGTTCGTAGACGCAGCGTCAGTATTTGTCGTCTGGAGCGTGGTATCATTTGCAGGGCGTGTATTGACACTGTTGTCAGCCTCCGTTATACTAGACATGAGTTGCTGTTTTGTTTTTGTACCTATTTTTCAAGTCATCAGATATACAAGTGCTATCAAAATAATTATTTTTTGAATCACATGCTAAACATATAATCATAAACAATTTGCTGTAGTTCTTTACGAACGCAATTTGTTGATTGGTGGCTGAAGGATTCACGAATTGTGGGCAATTTACAAATGTTTGACACTATTGAGGGCAAACGTTCACGAATTAGCCTCCATGTTGCCTTTTTTCGAGGGGAAACGTAAACACGTATAAATAGTAACGGCCTACAAAATGTTTTCAAATCAGACACTAGGAAAGATTTAAACAAAGGCTCCAAAACCGTTAATTGATCATTGTCTGGTTCGATGTGAAAATGCAGCGGCTACTATTCAATCAAACATTTGAGATCATTTTACGTCAATGTATGGAATACCAAAAGATACTAAGGCTAATTTTTTAGCTATTATCTTTTTGGCAACACTGATGCTGACAGACGTTTCGTGTTTTGTTTCACTGTCAAACATCTTCAGTTTGGCCTATAATTTAACCGTGAATCATCTTACAAACGAACAACGATTGCAAATTATCGAATTTTATTATCAAAATGCGTGCCCTGTTAAGAAAGTTCATCGCGCGACTTAAAGAACGGTAGTTCAAGAAGAAATAAAAAAAACAATTTTTTATTCTTCACTCTGAGATCTTACGACCTTCTTTATTGGTCTCCACTTAAAGACTGACTTAACATTCACATTTAAATAAACTTAGCAAATTTTCTGCTTATGTTGCATTTTCACAGAGAAACTTCAATGCACCGAAATAGAATTCATATTTCTGGACGTCGAATTTCCGCTGGAAAATATACTGCAATATGATTCTTTTCGTAAAATTTGGACACAGTATTTCTGCTGGAAAATATTATTATACAAAGTATATATACAAAGTATGTTGTTTCGTATGGAATTTTATTTCTTCTATTGCTTTCATATTTTCTATTTCATTGCTTACAATATCATCAAAAGATAAATCACTAGTATTATCTTTAAATTGGTTATTATTACTTTCGATTACAAAATTTTGTATAAATTCTTCATTTTTTCCAAAAAAAAGTTTTATTTCTTATTTTAATGTAACAATTATAGAAATTTATTAAGTAATTCCTATCTAAAGTTATATTTCTTGCGTCACATGAACTTGACAGTTTGGTTTTGTTTTGCTTTTAAGCAATGTTGAATTCAGAGTAATTTCTATGATTTCAGATCTAGTATTCTTTATTTTAGGACAATTGTTTTGGTAAATACAAAGCTTGGACTCTTTTAAAGTGTTTTCGTTTACATTTCCATCAAAATCATAATGGATATTGTTCAAAATTACAATTCCTCGGTTTTCAAAATTTAATTCAACAAAGTTCTTATTAGTGATTGGTGTTACTATAAATTGTTTAGCTTTAAGTATATCTTTCGGAATTTTTATTGCAAATATAATATTTTCATTTTTATATTCTGCTGTACCTAATCTAATGTTCTGCAGATTGTACATATCTATGTCGTATTTTCGAATTTCGTCGTTTGTTAGAATATTACTACTCATAAGATTAATCCTTGATGATGCAATATTATCTTGTTTATGTTCCATATTATCTCCTAGTATTTATATTGTAACAAGTGTATCTAGATAAATTAGCTCTCTGTAAATTTGCTCGTTATTTGTTTTAATGTCATTGAATTTTTCTACAATCTTGTCCCTGTCGGATTCAATTGTCTCTTCAGTTTTGTTAAAAGTTTCATTAAAGTGGTTGTTAATATGTATGTTTTTGTTCAAATTGTTAATTATGCTTTGGTTATTTTCGTCAATGGTTCCTAAATGTTCTTCTATTTCTATTCTGTCATTATCGTCCATGGAGCCGAATAGCCATTTTAGTCCAGTTCCTATCATGTTAATTAATCCTCTCTTATATCTATTTGGTAGTAATGTTATAATTTGTCCTAAGTAAGTTAAGTTCGTGTAATAAAAGGTTTCTGTTATCTACTCGTGTTTTTCCTAACTGAATTATATTATTTTCGAATGTGTCTAATATTTCCATAATTTGTTTAGGTTCTATAATATGTAAAACTATGTTGTACTTCTGAATGATTGGTACTTCTTCAATGCTAATTTCAGCGAATCCGTTTTCGTTTTAAATTTTCTCGATTATTAGAACCGCTTTCGCTATGTAGAGTAGTGACAGTAATGTCATTATCGTCTTCCCTTTTTTCATTTCGTTTATAAATCACTTTTGCTTTATGTTCTCTCAGTAATGTTTCAATTTTTTTCCTACCAACTTTTCCCTCAATTACATCTATAGGTCTTACCTTTATAACAGAATGAAAGGATTTGTGATACCATTCAACGCTTTTGAATAGTCTTTCTTGTATTGGTAGTTCAGATTTTTCAGTTTCTAGAACCCTAAGCTTTTCTATTAAGGTACTATGGAACCTTTCTATGTCTCCGTTACCAGTATGATTATTAGGTTTAGTGAAGTGAGTTTCTACCCTTTCTTTTCTTAAAAGTTCTTTAACGTTGACAGAATTAAATTCATTATCTAGAATAATTAATTTTGGCTTTCCCTTAATTAAAAAGTACAATCGTATTTTCCCAACAATCGTAACGCTATTCCTGTCTTCTAGATAAAGGGCGACTGCATGCTTTGAAAACTTGTCTATGAACGTTAAAAAGCTTTGTTTTTTGTTTATATATATATATCCAAATGAATTATCTGATTTGTGTTCTTTGGGGTTTCTGTTAAATGAAACTTCAGTTTTATTGGATTTCTGTCATACTTTGCTTTTAAGCAAGTACCCCCAGTTATTAATATACTTTTGGATATATGTATATCTTAAAATTTTTTGAAATATATGAGCTTCTTTAATCTTTCATAATTTTCATTTATCCCCTGCATGTCCCTCTTCATTCTTATGAAATTTTGCTATATATCCTCATTTGCAATATCTTTTGCAGGGAGAGTACACTTATAGAATTTCAAACTCTATCAGCTTTTGCTGCACTTTGTTATACTCGGGGTCAGGAAGCTCTGAAAAAGTTCCTATTTTCCCTGATTTTAAAAATCTTCGAAATATATCAGTAATAAAGTTATTTTCAATGTCACTTGCACTTATATAAATTTTTCGCTTGTTTCCGATAACTTCGATATCATTTTTCTTGGTATGAGTTTAGATAATTTGCGTAGGGAACCTATTAACAACCGTTTCTAATATTGGAAAGTGATCGTTTTGTTCCTCCTCTTGTAAATGTATTGTCGCATCTGTACTCATGTTATCGCCTTGCTTTTCTGAATTTAAGGCATTTATTTCTCCCGTAACTGCATTTATTCTAGATAAAAAGTCGGTTACTTTCTTCTCTTTGCCTTTGATATGTTCGGTATTTATATCATACTCCCCAAGTTTGAGTAACCAGCGTCGTAGTTTATTATTAATATCTTTACCCTTATGTTTAGTCTGAAGCCATTTTAAGGGTTGGTGATCAGTAAGAAGATCAGAAGTCCTACCATATAAATAAGGACGAAAGTAATTAACTGCCCAAACGATGCCAAGGAGCTCTTTTTCCATTGTGGAATATTTTTTTTCGTGATCATTCAAAGTTCTGCTAGCAAAACTTAATGGATGACCATCTTGGGTATGTACTGCGCCCAAAGCGATATCGCTTGCATCTGTTATTAATTTAGATCTCTTACTGAAATCCGAACATTTTAAAATTGATGCTTCAACAAGAAGTCTTTTGAGCTTCTCAAATGCATCTATATATTGGGGGTCATTTTTATTAATCTTGGAATTTTTTTCAAATATTTTGTCATTCCGAAGGCTACTTTTGAGTAATCCCTTATAAATTTCCGGTAATACCCGGTCATTCCTAAAAATGACTTAATTTGTTTTTGGGTTTAGTGTAATTTAAGTTTTTGAATATTCTCAATTTTTTTCATACGGGGCTTAATTCCTTCTGTTATAAGAATGTGTCCAAGAAATTCTGTGTGTATGCTAAACACATTACATTTATCTACCTGAATCTTAAGATTGTGCTCTCTGAGTTTGTTAAACACTTTTTGTATATTTGTAGTATGTTCTTCTAGAGTTATGCTGAAAATGAGAATATCGTCTAGGTAAACAACACATATTTGATTAATATATTCTATGCTGTTTTTTTCCTATCATCCTCTTTAAATAACACTTGATGAAAGCCTTGATGAAATCGTGGTAAAATATTGGGAACGTCCCAATTTCTCTAATATCGTCTCAATATTAGGGATTGGATATTTGTCAGATACAGAAACTTCATTGAGTTTATTGTAGTCAACGACTATTCTCCATTTTTTTCGCCAGAATTATCGATCTTTTTCGGCACTATCCATAACTGTGAGTTACATGGTGACTTTCTTTCTCTTAAAATGCCTTGTGCCAACATTTCTTTCATTTGTTTGTTTATTTCTTCCTCATGAATATGCGGGTACCTGTATATTTTCGAATGTAGGGGTCTTTCTATCGAAGTTATAAATTCGTGCTGAACTTCATGAGTGTGAGGAAGCTTTTGTTCTTCTTGGAAGAACAAATCCCTATTTTTAATAATAAGTTTTCTGAGTTCCCGTTTTTCTTCTGGATTCATATCTTCACGTTCTAACTTTTTTTTTCTAATGAATATATTTCATCATTTTTAAACGGAAAAGAATCAATAAATTTTGTTTTTACATTGTTTATTTCTAAGTACTCCTCATCTAAATTAATTATTGCTTCTAAAGGCTTAAAAAGATTTTGACCTATAAGTTCGTCAAATTGTGTATTATGGAAAGAAGTTAATTTCCAAGACATGAAATTATTTTTGTTAAATTCGACTGGTAATGGTATTATAATTTCCTTGTCTATTACCGTTCGTCTGGTAAGTGTACTAAAAGAGACAATGTCTCGAAGTTTTGTTTGTTTATACTGGTGTAGTTTGTCTGAGTATAAAAGTTTGGTTGTTGACCCTGTGTCAACTAGGCATTTAGTTTTTTCTTTTCCGATTGTCAATTCAACTATCGGTAAACTTGATGTTGGGCTTGCGACTGAAAATTTATTTCGTCTGAATCTGTACTTTCAATATGCTCTACGTGCATTGGCTCAGTGGAAGTATTTCTATATCGTGAAAAATTTCTAGTGATGTAGGTATTTGTACCATTTTGTCTAGATTGTCTTGAACTATTTGAATTTTTTATTTTGATATGTTTGTTTTTGGTTTACGTTGTCATTTCCAGGGGGGTTGAAATTTGTATTCTTCCTGTATCGTCCTGAATTTTGACTTAAATTTTTATTGTGTCCTGATGGATTTTCCCTATAACTGTCTTGTGTAAAGTTATATTGCTTATTATTGTATGAAGTATTATTTTTATGACCATGTGGTTTGTCATGATGTCTAAGAATTCCAGTTTCTTCTAGGGTATAATATGCATCTCTAAGATTTTTTATATACCTACTATAAATAATGCTTGCTAAGTTTGGATTGATACCGTTTAAAAATATTTTTAATATAATTGATTCGTTTGAATCAGGAGAAAATTCACTACATTTTGTATTATCAAATTAATACTTAGTGTTTAGTTTGTGTAAAATATTTCTTAAACTATAAAAATATTGACTTACAGAAGTAATTTTGCACGTTATGGCTTGATGATGGAGTTTGTGGTATGTCTCTCTTACACCGAAGTTCTTCTTAGTTCTTCTTTGATGGCTTCCCACGTTGGATTGGGGCCCAATGTTCTTATAGATTGAAGAGCTGCTCCTTGTATTTTGTTGCGGATGCACCGTTACCGCGGTAGATTGTCGTTAAAAAGTGGGAGGATGAGTTCCACTTCTCGCATGAACGACGATAAGTCATATTTTTCATCCCCGAAAATTTTTTTTATTTTTGCGGCTTCTTTAATGAGCTCGCTAACAGGTATTCCGTTCTGCATCATTTTAATTGTTTCACTTTGGAACTGTTGAACTGATTAACGTATTATTGCCTTTAGACAATAAAATATTTTTATTCACTTGGATAAACAATTATCACTTCACTACTCCGTTTTTTTTCACTGTCTTAAGACAAAAAATTACAACTTCATTACTATTTTTTTTTGTTTCACTGTCTTAAGACAAAGAATTACCACTTCACTACTATTTCCCTTTTTTCACTGTCTTTAGACCAAGAATTACCACTTCATTAGTAAGAAGAGATTAAGATTGACTTCATTATCTTGAGATAACAATTATTTTATTAAATTCACTACGACTTTATTATCTTTAGATGAAAAAGTCTTTTATTGAATTCACTTCTTCGGAAGGAGGTTCGCTTTTATTATCTTTTGATAGTAAAATAACCGACTGCGCCACTTTAAGAACGCTAGTTCAAGAAAAAATAAAAAAAAAACAATTTCTTATTCTTCACTCTAAGATCTTACGACCTTCTTTATTGGTCTCTACTTAAAGACTGACTTCACATTCACATTTGAATAAACTTAGCAACTATTCTGCTTATGTTGCATTTTCACAGCGAAACTTCAATGCACCGAAATAGGATTCATATTTCTGGACGTCGAATTTCCGCTGGAAAATATGCTGCAATATGATTTTTATTTTTTTAAGTTCGGACACTGCATTTCTGGTAAGAAAAATGTTGCAATATGATTCTGTTCGTAAAATTTGGACACAGTATTTCTGCTGGGAAATATATTGCAACATGATTCTTTTAAAAGTATGAGTTATGAATTCCAATTAATGGGAATGGTGGTTGTCGTCGGAAACTTCGACGTAACCCGCGCTTTTTACATTTTATGGTCAGTTTATTTTTGGCTCAATGTGTACGTAAATAAGCAGAATTGTCGATTTTGGAGTGAATATCAGCCCGAAGTATTGCAAGAGCTACCAATGCATTCAGAAAAGTCACAGTTCGGTGCGGTTTATGGGCTGGTGGCATCCCTTCTTCAAAGATGATGATACGAATCCTAACGTAACTGTGAATGTTAAGCGCAACCGTGAGATGATATCCAACTTTTTTGACTTCCATGATATGTGGTTTTAACAAGACAGTGCCACATGCCACACAGCACGCGCAAAAATGGACTTGAGAAGCGAGTTCGGTGAAAATTTTATTTTACGTTCGGGATAAGCCCTTCACCACTGCGGCAGCGAGGAGGGAGAGTATAAATCTTCCTTTCTTCCTGGTGCAGGTTTCCCAAAACAGCGAATAAGAAAATCTAAGGAAGATTCGTTATTTAGGCTCTCTGGCTGTCAAGTAAGTGAAATTAAAAAAGACCAACCACATGGTTCAAAGTGCGCGGTGCCAACGCTTTGCCAACGATAGGGCGCAGCTTACGTGTGGTAAGCTGGTAACAAGACCCCTTAAGATCCTAACACTGAATGTTAATTCGCTGATTAGGATCGAGCGAAAGCTAACTTTGTCCCATTTGCTGCAGACTCATAATCCTGATTTGCTGATGGCTAGCGAAACAAAGCAAAACCTCAGGTACAAGAACTACCATGTCATTAAAAGAGACCGGCCCCAATCCACTCAAGTGGGCGAGGTTGCACTCTTAATTAAAAAAGACCTATGTCATATATAGGAGTGAAGTGCTCTCTAAAGTGGAAAGAGGTTGTTTGTAATTGCTGTCTATGCGCCTGATTCCCGGAATCCCCATTTTATGTCAGAGGTCGAGGCTCTTTTCACAAGGCTTCGTTTGAACTCGGAAGAAAACTATTATATAATCGCCGGGGATTTGAACGCAAAGCACGGGGAATGGGGTAATAGTGTTCCAAATGTTTCAAGTGGTTGGCACAGCACAATATTGAGTTCAGGGTGGATTTGTTGGCAACCGATAGACCATCGTTTCTTAGAAGCGGGTCCTATCTGAATGTAATTCTCATTGACCGACGACTAACACTACTGGACGTGGAAAGAACCAGAAGGAACTGCTTGAACACGGTGGAGTACGACAGTGACCGCTGCGGACTTTCCGCGGCAATAGAGTTCCCGAACGAGCTAGAGGAACTAGGGGAATGTGTCCTGACGTAACCTTATGATTACAATAAGGCTCGCTGGCCACGTTTCACTAGGGCCTTATCCAGAGAACTACGTTCGAGTGGAATCAATCCCTCCACAAACGGAAACCTGACGAACGAAGAGGTTGACAGGTACCTCAAACGAATGGACGAAGTAATACGACGAACAATGGTCAAAATTCTTCGGAAGGTAGCGCAAACAAATGACCGCAACGTCTATCGCAACGCTACCATCGATGCACCTCACGTGCACAAAAGTAGACTGCTGACAAGACTTAAGCTCTGGTACAGTCGGTTTACAGATCCACAGAACGCCGAGGTGCGATCATTGAAGTCGGAGATCAAAAACCTCTAACAGTTAAACAAAATTCATTACAGCATGGCTGTAAGCTTGCACTAGGGCAACAAAATCCGGGCTGTAAGATCCAACAACCCGGGTATGCTCCCGCAAGTAAATAAGATATTCCGGAGGAAAGGTCAGAACGACATTAAAGGATATTAATCCAAATGGGGTAGTGCTGGACGACAACTTCTTCGTAGTTTTCCAGAAAGTGTACATGATCAACGAGTCTCGTAGGCCAAACCACGATTTGGAGAACAGAGCCTTGCTAAACCACTTCTATATCCGAGAGAAGATAAGTAAATGGCGACCTGAGAACCCAGGTTCTACCAGGTTTAGTAACGAACACATGGCAAATAATGCCGTCGCCGTAGATGGAAATATCTTGATTTCCAAGGAAGATCTCCAGAGCATCTTCAACTCACTGAAGAAGAAGAAGTCAGTAGGAATAGATGGTATACCGAATATTGTGCTGCGCCATCTACCCTCTGAAGCGGTAGATATTTACGCAACACTATTTAAATGCGTTGAGTAATGCCTATTACCCGGCGCATTGGAAATCTGCTGTTGTGCAATCGATCTCTAAACGGGACAAGGACACTTCTATCCCATCAAATCTCCGTTCGATTAGTCTTCTTCCGTACATAAGCAAAATCTTTCAGAAGGTAGTTATAGACGATCTAAAATATTGGGTCGGAAAATTACCGGACCACCAGTTCGGATTTAGGGGGGGGGGGGCATGATACTAAACATACCGCGTCTAAGCTGGTATCCGACATTCAATTCAAGCCACGGGCGCCTGTCTGGTTGACTTGGAGAAGGCCTTCGACACTGTATGGTTAGAAGGACTCTTCCTCAAGTTGGTCAGATACGGCATTAGAAAACCACTGCTATATATTATCTATGCCACGACCACAGGTAGAAAGTTCGTTGTGAAGAATGGCAACGTAACTTCTACCACGGTCTTTAGCATAAAAATGGTCTGCAACAGTGGCCAGTTTCCTCGCCGATTTTGTTCGCGATATTCACTAGCGATCTTATAGGTTCTATGCCGCACTTTATAGCGTACACCGATGATATCATTGCGTACAGATCAGGTCCGAAGGTCGAAGTAATAAATATCCTCTTGCAACGTGACTTCGAGAAAATCCAGCGATTTTGCGACGACTCGAAGTTGCAAGTCAATTTCCGGAAGTGTGAAATCATAGTCAGGTATGTTGGCATTTGGTTGGATCAGTATCTATATTTCAACATATAGATGCTGCTCTGACAAAAGCCAAAAAGGCCTTTGCTTTACAGCGGCCAACTTGATACCAGAGTGAAGGTCATCTGCTGCATGTCCCTCATCCAGCCAGTCATGGCGTACGGTTGTCCAGTGTGGTTCAACGTGAGTTCCTCCCAGATGGAAAAGATGAGGATGTTCGAGAGGCAGTGTCTTCGGGCCTGCCTCCGGTTGTTTCGAACACCTGAATCCCAGTACAAGAAATTCTATCCCAACGAGACCTTGTACAACGATGCAAAGGTGATAAGGATAGATAATTTCATTATTAAGCTGATCGAAGGCATGTGGCACGGGCTATGACTTCGACCAACAGTCTGATCTTCGGGGCCTACTACTCCAATGAAATGTACCACGAGAGTGTGCGTCTTAACGGCGTCATCCCTCCTGAAGCGTTCCACTATTTAGATATGAAAGGCCTAATACAGGATACGGAAGGATGTCCTATTATCTTCCATGTCGTACGCCGAACTGTGGACCGGCTACTCAACTACGAACACACTGTCGCACGCAACCGCGAGGATCTGCTTCGGTTCAGCAGAGCGATCTCTGCTCGAGACAGGAGAGAGTCTGTCAAAGAACGACAATTTTACTGGTGGTTGCACCGTATTCGGCCTCCGCCGCCGTTGGTTTATCAATGATAGGGGTCAGTTGGGCATGGTAGTGGCCAACTTACATAGTTTTAAGGGTAGTAGTAATTCAGTTTAAAAAAAAGACACATAAAAAGACAAAAACCAAAAATAAAGGGGCACCACGGCGTATGTCAAGCATATACGTGCTGTGATGAATACGCTCACGCCCTGGTGCACGCGTTAGTATTGCGTTACGGACATAGCTTAAGATAGATTTACATATATATATATATATATTCTTGCGTTAGGTTAAGTTATTTTAAGGTAGATTAAGTTAGTTTTAGAAAAAAGCTGACATCTCAAGTTTTTTGTTCAAATTTTCTTGGTCTATAATGTCAGTTAACTTTAAGATTTAGATCAAAAAATAAATAATTTCGGACGCCGAAAGGCATATTAAAGTTAAGATTAGATTAGCTTAGAGTACCTGCATAGGGTCAGTAAGTTATGCTAAGAACATTGTTCACTTAGTTAAGCTAGCTTTAAGTAATTTTGTTTAGCACGTAAGGAAAGAAACTGAATTAAAATAAACAAAAATTGGAAAAAAACAATAAAAACATCTTAAGAAAAATTAACATAAACAAATTTTCCGGAGTAGATAAAATAAGGGCTACAAACCTTAAGCACAACGTCAATGTTTAGCTCCTGCAGTAACACAACTGGTTAATAAGTCTCTAGAGCAATGTAAATTCCCACTGGTAAATAAGTCTCTAGAGCAATGTTAATTCCCAGAGAAACTCAAAAATTGTAATTGTTCGACCTATCTACAAATCCGGGAAGAAAAACGAGATTTCGAATTAACGACCTATTTCCATCTTACCAGACAAGTTGCAGGTTGCAACAAGAAGAAGTTCTGGCAAGAATATTACAAAATTACAAGACTGTAAAGACAAATACAAAATCATTTACAAAAACTAGTATGGTTTCATGAGAAACCGAAACGTAAATCAACTACTGAGTTAATTGGAAAATTGTAGAAGTAGTAATCTTAATAAGAGCTCTTACTCGCTAGTGATTTTTATTGATTTCAAAAAAGCTTTTGAGACACTTTATCACGCGTTTTACGTTAGTACACTTTCCTCAAAGCACATAGATATAAGATGCGAAATCAGCATTAATGGGCAATTGACTTCCTTTAATGCAGTAAACGAGTGTCATGAACTTCATTGTGCCAGTGCAGCAATGAGTGTCAAAACTTCCTTTTGCTGATATTATAACAAAGTTAAGAAACTCTTTGAGCTGATTCCGTAAATATATAAGTAGAATTAAGTAAGTCATAGATATAAATGCAGGGTAGGTTAAGAATATTTTGATAAAATAAAATTCAGTCTTAAGACCACACTCAAAAGCATTTGACTAAAAGCATAACTGGCGCAGCGACGGAAGTATAATTAAAAAGAATTATACTGATCCTTTATTTCGATTATAAATAATTCCACACAATTACACTGAAATTTTTTTCCAAAGAATTTGTATTTTTAATACATATATTAAAGAAAAGAAGGACTTCAAGTTTGACCTAAATATTGAAGTTGTGGCTTAGTGTTCATTGTGCTAGAGTTTCGTGAATTCAAAAACCTAAAGTGAAAATGGAGACACTTGAGCAACTTAGACAAAAGATCGCACCACTACAAGTAATCGTTCACCGCCAGGAAGAGCAGATCCAGCAGCAGGAACAGAAGCAGCAAGTTCCAACATCAACAACAGCAGCAGCACATAAATAATAATCTAAACCGAAGGAGAATAAGCAATATGAACAACTCCTCCCAATATTTTCCATGTCCCCGGATAAGGTCCTCGAACAATTCCGATGCCTTAAGCCTTTTGAACGGAACGAAAATTACAGTTTGTCGTCGTTTATCCGTTCGGTAGAAGCGGCGGAGAAGACAGACATCCGTACTTATATGCTCTGGAAATTGTGGTGAAAGAGAAAATACAAGGGGAAGCAGCGAAATGCATCAGACTGGAGGGAACATCGATTAGGAGAAAATAAAAGACAAGCTGAGCCAATATTTCAGACGATCGAAAACGTACGCCGAAGTTTACAATTACTGCAGAAATGTTAAGGTTAGTAATCTAAGAGGATTATTCTCAGTTTTTAAGGAATCTAGTTTTACGATTAGTGAAATAGATGACTTTGATACAAATTAGCCTGATATATATAGACCGGATAGAGTAGACTCCGACTTAAAAGGACTACTACTAGAAAAACAAGATTGTTGTGTAAGAGCTTATTTCGATGTGAACAGCAATTTAATAGATATCTATAATAAACATTTCAAATTAAAATTACTAGACGATAAGAGAACTATTGATACGCAGCTTAGAAAACAATGGAACTTTAACTCCAATTCCGCGAATAACTTACAAAATCGCTTCTTCTTCTTCTTCGGATGGCGCTACAGTCCGGGGTGGACCTGGGCCTCAACCAACATGCCTCTCCAGCTAGCACGATCTCTTGCCAGCTGCTTCCAGTTGCGCACTCCAAGTTGGTTGAGGTCCTTTTCCACTTGTGTGCGCCATCTCAATCTAGGACGTCCTTTGTTGAGTTGTCCCTGTGGTTCGGATTCGAAGACTCTTCGGGCCGGAGCAGTGCTGTCCATCCGGTCTACATGGCCTAGCCACCTTAAGCGTTGTATCCGTAGACGCTTGACTAGGTTCATGCTGCCGTACAGCCCATACAGTTCCTGGTTGAATCTTCTCCTCCAGATGCCATCAACGCAAACAGGACCAAAAATCGCACGCAGAACTTTTCTCTCGAACAGACCAAGGGCTTCCTCATCTGCTTTTAGTAACGTCCAGGTTTCTGCGCCGTAAAGTAGGACTGGGATGATCAAGGTGTTGTACAAAGTCACTTTGGTCGTTCGGAAGAGGGCTTTATTACTCAATTGCCTCTTAAGCCCAAAGAAACAGCGATTGGCAAGAGTGATTCTGCGCTTGATTTCGGTACTGATGTTGTTGTCCCTATTCACCGCGGAGCCGAGATAGACGAAGTCCTTAACTACCTCGAAATGTCTGCTGCCCATAGTGACGCTCTGTCCGAGACGTCGATGTTCTGCGTCCTTCTTCGATGACAGCATATACTTAGTTTTGCCCTCGTTTACCACCAGTCCCACTTAAGCCGCTTCCGCTTCGATGCTAGCAAACGCCTCATTGACGGCTCGCTGAGTTCGGCTGATCACGTTAATGTCATCCGCATAAGTTAGCAGTTGAACGGACTTGTGGAAGATCGTGCCTCTGGTGTTGACGTGTGAGTTACGCACGATCCCCTCAAGAATGATGTTAAAGAAGTCGCATGACAGCGCGTCGCCTTGTCTAAATCCTTTTTTGACATCGAAGGTCTCGGTGAGTTCGCTACCGACCTTGACGGAGCAGCGAGAGTTCTCCATCGTCATCCTACACAATCTGACGAGTTTGGTAGGGATGCCAAAACTAGACATGGCACTGTATAGCTCGTCTCTATGTACGCTGTCATACGCGGCCTTGAAATCGACAAATAGGTGGTGGGTGTCGATTTGTACTTCTTGGGACTTCTCCAGGATTTGCCGCAGTGTGAAGATCTGATCGATTGTGGACTTCCCTGGCCTGAAACCACACTGATAAGGACCTATCAGGTTTTTGACGAACGGTTTCAGGCGCTCACACAGTACGGCAGAGAGAATCTTATTTGCGATATTAAGGAGACTGATCCCTCGATAGTTGGCGCAGTCGAAGGGGTCTCCTTTCTTGTGGACCGGACATACGATGCTGAGATTCCACTCGTCGGGCATGCTTTCTTCCGACCACATCTCACAGATGAGCTGGTGCATGCACCCAACCAGCTCATCCCCAGCCGCTTTGAACAGCTCTGCGGACAGTCCGTCCGCGCCAGCAGCTTTGTTCGACTTCAGTCTCGATATTGCTATCTTGACCTCGTCGAGGTCGGGGGGACGGAATTCTTGTCCATCGTCGTCCAAATTGAGTGGAACATTCTGCCTAACAGCGGGATTTGTGTCGTCATCGCCGTTAAGGAGTCTACAGAAATGATCCTTCCAAATTCTCAGCACCGACTGCGACTCTACCACCAGTTGTCCATTTTGGTCCCGGCAGGCTTCAGTCCGAGGCTTGTAACCGCCAGATAACTGTTTTATCTTGCGGTAAAAATTTCGGACGTCATTCCTGCCATAGCACCTCTCCATTTCCTCGACCGCGCGCTTCTCGTGCTCTTTCTTTTTTCTTCTGAGAAGCCGGTTCTCTTCCCTTCTTCTCTGTTTGTAGAGCTCACAAACAGCTCTCGTCGTTCGATGCAGCGTTGCCTTGTAAGCTTCCTGTTTGGCTGCATGCGCCTGCCTGCACTCGTCGTCAAACCATGGGTTCCTCTAAGGTGGTGGCTTGAAACCCAGCACATCAGTGGCGGCCTCTTTGATGGCTTCTTGACAACGTTTCCATTTGTCTTCTATTGTTTGTGCAGGTAGCGTCGAACTTTGAGACAGTTTCAGGGAGAATCGATCGGTAAAGGCTCTAGCGATCGGCTGCGATTGTAGCTTTCCGACGTCAAACCGTTTTGGCCTGTCTCGACTCCGTTGCTCTCTCGATATCCGGGTTCTTACCTTGGCTACAACAAGGAAATGATCCGAGTCGATGTTTGCACCTCGGAAGGTTCGGACATCGAGAATACTGGAGGAGTGTCTGACATCGATCGCAACATGATCAATCTGGTTGACGGTTGATTGATCAGGTGATCGCCAGGTCCCTTTATGAATGTTGAGGTGTGGGAACCGCGTGCTGGCCACAGAGAGATTTCGCCCCGAGGCGAAGTCAACTAGCCTGAGTCCGTTTCCGGAGGTGTTGGCGTGCAGGCTGTGTCTTCCGATGACTTTAGCAAAGACTTCTTCTCTTCCCAGCTGAGCGTTGAAATCTCCTAGAACGATCTTGGTGTCGTAGCTGGGGCAACGATCGTAAGTCCTTTCTAGGAGGTGATAGAAGTCTTCCTTACTGCTGTCATCTTTTTCCTCTGTCGGGGCGTGGGCGCATATGAGGCTTATATTCCCGAATTTAGCCTTGATGCGGATTGTTATGAGGCGTTCGCTTACGTGTTGGAAGCTTAAGACTTTTTGCCTAAGTCTGCCTCGAACAACAAAACCGCATCCAAATAAGCGTTTCCCTCTCTCCCTGTAGCAGTCGCCGTGGTATATGTCGCAGTTTCTCACTCTTCTCTTGCCCGGCCCATCCCACCGCATTTCCTGGATTGCGGTAATGTCTGCTTTATAACAGTCCAGGGCCTCCGCAAGTTCATCGGCTGCACGTGGTCTGTTTAGGGACCTCACATTCCACGTGCAGATCCGTAAATCATTGTCCTTTGTTCGTTTGCGGGGGTCGTCAACAGTGTATCCATCCGTATCCGAGGCATTCGGTTGGTTCGTAACTGTTTTTTTTTTAATGTGGCCGGGCAGTTACCCCGACGCACACCCCCAACCTGGAGGACCGGGCCCTTTTTTATACCTCTTGGGCGGAGGTCGCACTTATAGGTTTAGCAAGTTGAGTTCGGATGAACAACAACCAGTACCCGGTGGCTACCAACGTGGAGGTACTATAAGCACAGTTGATGTGTGGGAAACAGTTACAGCAGCTGGGCATCGCCAGGTTGATACCAATCAGTGCCTACCCTGTTCCCACATCACCCAGCCACCAAAATCGCTTACCCCATATAAACAACAAACCTAAATATAATCCTAACAAAATATATCAAGATTCTAATCCACACCCTAATAGAAACATGTACTCTAATCCAAATAGACAAGATTATACTTCTGTCTATGTCAACACAAATATTGAAATACAGCCTCAAAACAGAAACAACCGGTATTTAAGCTGACAATAGGTAACCAGTAAACTAGATGTCTAATTGGCACTGGGTCATCAACCAGCTTAATACTCGTAAAACCAAATATTCTTAGCAATCACAAAAGAGAAATTCTTACTAAACCTGAACGGTACTTGGCATTGAACGGTTTCACTGAAATAACAACGAATTTCGCTCACAAAAAGAAATAATTTGGAATATTTTCGAATTCGATAGTAGAAATTATTACACTATTATAGGGCTTATCATATTAACTCTTTTGAAAATATATTGAAGTTAACGAGCCATATAAGATTTGCTCCTTGGAACCTACCAAGACACAATTTCTTGATTACATTGATCTCAATCACTTTAACGGCGAAGAAAAAAATATTTATCACAGGTATTTAAAAAAAAAAATCAAAAATATATTTTACATATCAATGCTGATACAAACAAACCTACTTTTTCCAAAATATATCGTTACCCCAAAGTACACAAGGAAGAAATCGAAAGGCAAATGAACGAAATGCTCGAGCAGGGAATTGTGACCGAAAGCAATTTTCATATATTTCTGTGGGTCATACCAAAAAAAAGACAAAAGTGGTAATCAGAAATGGCGAATCGTAATTGACTACCGGCAACTAAAAGAGGTGACTGCTAGTGATAAATTTCCAACACCTAATATTGGTACAGTTTTAGATAGGTTGGGAAAGTCACAGTATTTTACTACATTGGATTTGGCAAAAGGTTTAAATCAAATCTTAGTTAAACCTGAGGGTAAGAAAAATACAGCATTCTCATCACCTTTTGGCCACTTTGAATATGTATGCCATTTGGATTAAAAAATGCGCCTTCAACATTTTAAATACTTATGAACGCAATTCTAAAAAAGTACACTAACAAAATTTGTGTCTTTTATTTGGACGACATTTTAAAATTGCAATAACAAAGCGCAATAAAAACCGAGAAGAATACATCGAAAATCGACAGCAAGGATTTATTAAAAACTATGTTAGTGTTAGGCATAAAGAACAGCTAAAGTTTGGGAAATATTCCATAAATAATGTACATGAGTCCAATAATAAACGCCCTTTAAAATTTACAGATTATGCAGTCTTACCCAATCCTGCCAGCATTTGTTCCAAAGACGTCTCAAATTCTGAGAATTGAGCAAATTGATTCAAACGTAATATTTGCCGAGATAAATATGGGTAAGGTAGAGATCGTTATTAGATATCACATAATATTACATGTAACAGAACCCAACTTACTAGGTTTAATAGAACTACATATGAAATAGATATTAATAAAGAAGGGAAGGATCTTCTAACTATCATCACACATAGGTATAAGAGAGATTTATTTAATATTGCCCTTAAAGGGCTTTTCTACACTCGATGATAATAAAATGCAAACTATAGAAGAACACTTTTCGGTTGTAAAGGCTTATTTTTTAGGTATTATTAGCTTTTATCTTTTTGGCAACACTGGTTTATACAGCAGACGCACCTTTCGTCTTCAGTTTGGTCTGTAATTTAACTATGAATCGTCTAACACGCGAACAACGCTTGCAAACTATTGCATTTAACTATTAAAATGCGTCCTCTGTTAAGAAAGTCACGGAAAAGTCACAGCTTTTTGCGGTTTATGGGCTGGTGGCATCATTGGACCGTAATTCTTCAAAGATGATGCGAATCGTAACGTAACTGTGAATGGTGAGCGCTACCGTGAGATGATATCCAACTTTTCTTTGCCCAAAATGCTAGAGCTTGACTTGTATGACATGTGGCATCAACAAGACGGTGCCACATGCCACACAGCACGCGCAACAATCGACTTATTGAAAGGCGAATTCGGTGAACATTTTATTTCACGTTCGGGACCGGTCAATTGGCCGCCTAGATCGTGCGACTTAACGCCTTTAGACTATTTTTCGTGGGGTTATGTCTATACAGACACGCCCGCTTCAATTGAGGCATTCGAAGACAACATTGAAGCATTTATTTGTGAGATACCGGCCAAAATGCTGGAAAGATTATGCCAAAATTGGACTAAGCGGCTTGACCATTTAAGACGCAGTTAAGGTCAACATTTGCATGAAATAATCCTTATACATTAAATTATATGGACCTGACTATCGATTCAAATAAAGATTTCATGCATTTTTCTGAATTCTGCGTTTTTTTTTGAAAAACTTTCCTTTTGCTTTTAAAAATTTACCCTTTGAATGGATCTAATTAAGACAGTTAATCAAAAGGTTAAGATAAATAACAATTTTAATGATAGTATTTCTGAATTAAGGCATATTTCGACTATGTAATAGGCAGAGAATTTTAGAAAGACTTAACCAACTCGAAGGTCTGTCATCAAGACTCCAAACCGAAACCTTTTTCTTTGAACAAATGTTTAAACTTAAAACTCTCAAGGAAAAAGTTGAAAATATTCAACGAAATATAGCTTCCGCAAGATTCGGAGTTTTGCATTCCAACTTACTAACCAATAAAAAAATCACAAGTTATGATTTCGACATTCGGAAACTTTTACATATTCGAACAGGAGTCGTTGTTTTCGAAAATATTGAAATAGTTTTTGCCATTAAATTACCAGTCGAAACGCTCACTACAAATAAGAAACTTTAAATTCCCATCCCAATAAGAGACAGCATTAAATTAGACATTGCGTTCGAATTTATAATCGAGATAGAAAAAGTGCCCTACAAATTTGAAGAAAACAAGCCTATACAAGAATTGAAAGGGAGCAAAAATTTTATTTTCTGGAAATCTTGTCCATCTAAGAAAAATGCCTTAGAACAAATTATTACAGTGCAGCGGTAATAGAAAAACACATGACAACACGACGAAAGAAATTTTACACTTACTGGCAACACTTGATTTCCTTCAATAATTGCACCATTTTTATCAAAACCACCACGTTTTTCAATAAAATATCAGAGTACAAAGACTCATTTTTCTTGCCTAAGACAAATAACACCTTTCAATCTGTTAATAAGATTACTCTTTAGGTAGTATGTTTTTTGCTTTTGCCATAATAACTGTATTATTACTAATTGGGTTAATGAAAAAAACAAAACAGTGAACGTCCTAAACCAAAATGCAAATAAAAATGTTGGTGAAAAACCTAATATTGATTAAAATAAAAGAAAAATATGAAATCTTTCAAAATTTTTAAGTAAGTGTAAGCAATTACTAAAGTAAAAACAACCTAATTATTGAGATTTGGAAGTATCTCAAGCTAGCGGGGGAGGTGTTACGTCAGTACACTCACCTCAAAACACATGTAGATATAAAATACGAAGTCAGCATTAATGGGCAATTGACTTTCTCTAATGGAGCAACGAGTCTCATGAACTTCATTGTGCAAATGCAGCAATGAGTGTCATGAACTTCGTTTTGCTGATATGATATCGAAGTCAAGAAACTCATTGAACTGACTCTTTAAATATGTAAGTATAATTAAGTACGTCATAGATATTAATACAGTTTAGGTTACGAATTTTTTGATAAAATACAAATCAGTCGTAAGAACAAACTCAAAAGCATTTGACTAAATACATGATTTTCGCGTAATCAAGTCGAATTGTGTGTCAATTAAATGACAGAAAAGGTCCTGGAGCAGACAATATTAGACCAGTTGATCTCAAATTGAATGCTCAGTGTCTTACTCCCATAATCACTAAAATAGTGAACTGTAGTATGAATTTGAATTGAATTTGAATGCATTTTTATTTTTCACTCTTATTTTACTTATATACTAGACAAAAATACTTAAAACTAGCTTACTTATTGAATTCATTGATCTTAAATCTAACTTACTGACTCTTCACGAGTACTCTAAGCTAATCTATGGTTTTTTATTTATGCCTTTCGGCCTCTTGTATTTTTTAAATTTATTGCTTAAAAGTAATTACATTTTTTTTAATTCATCCAAGAAAATTCTTAAAAACTTGGAAAACTTGGTTATATTTTTTTCTTAACCTAACTAAAACAGCTTATTAATAACCCTATTCTACCTAAAACTAAAGTTAAACTTAACTATAAACAGTTAAATTAGCCTAAAACTTAACTCTACTTAATTATATACACTAAACTTAACTATGTCCGTAAAGCTATACGGACGCGTGCACCAGGGCGTATATGTTATTTATATGCCTTACATATATATCTAATACACCGTGATGCACCTTTTTTTTCATTTTTTTTTTTGTTGTTTTTTTGTGTTTTTATATTTTTTAATTTTTTTTTGTATTTTTTTAGTTTGTCTTCTTTTTTTTTTTTTTATAATAAAATGCTTAAAAACTACCTTAACCTATGTAAGTTGGCCCTTTGACTCAACTACCCCGTCTATTTGTTTGAGAAGTTAGCGGCATCGAACGCTGGTTCTGGTGTAACCACCAGTAAAAAAGCCGTTCTTTGGCAGAAACTGCTCTGTCGCGGGCAGAAATCGCTCTACTGAACCGTAGGAGTTCCTCATGGCTGCGAGCAACGTCCGGCTCGTATTGGAGTTGCCTCTCGACTGTTCGGCGTGCGACATGGAAGATGATAGGGCAGCTTTCCCCATCTTGTATCAGGCCTTTAGCGTCCAAATAGAGGAAAGCTTCAGGCGGAATGAAGCCGTTAAGACGTACCCGTTCATGGTACATTTCATTTGGGTAGTAAGCCCCAAAGATCAGACTGTTGGTTTAAGCCATGCCTCGAGCAGTGTGACTTCGTATCAACTTGATAATAAAATTATCTATCCTTATAAGGTTTGCCTCGTTGTACAGAACCTCGTTGGGGTAGAATTTCTTGTACTGGGATTCTGGTGTTCGATATAAACGGAGGCAGGCCCGAAGACACTGCCTCTCGAACACCCTCTTCTTTTCCATCTGGGAAGGACTCACGTTGAACCACACAGGACAACCATACACCATAATTGGCCGGATGAGGGCCATGTAGCAGATGACCTTCACTCTGGTGTCAAGTTGACTGCTGTAAAACAGCCCTCTTGCCATAGCGAAGGCCTTCCTAGCCCTGGTCAGAGCTGTATCTATGTGGATACCACCATACAGATACTGGTCCAACCAGATGCCTAGATATCTGACTACACTTTTTACAGCTAATGGCTGTCCTTGTGGGTCGACTATGCCGAACTTGCGCCAGTTCATTTTCGTGTCCCGTGAGGCCCTGGACAGCGGGGTTCTGAAAAGGATAGTTTCACACTTCTGGTAGTTGATTTTCAACTTCCAGTCGTCGCAAAATCGTTGAATTGTATCGAAGTCGCGTTGCAACAAGACATTTATTACTTCTACCTTCGGACCTGATCTGTACGCGATTAGATCATCGGCAAACGCTATGATGTTAGGCATAGAACCTATGAGATCGCTAGTGAATATACTGAACAAGATCGGCGAACCAACAGCTCCTTGTTGCAGCCCATTTTTTATATGGAACACTGTAGTTGAAATTTCGTTGCCATTTTTCACAACAAACTTCCTACCTGTGACCATGTCATAGATCATATATAGCAATGTTTTATTGATGCCAAGCCTGACCAACTTAAGGAAGAGACCTTCTAACCATACGGTGTCGAACGCCTTCTGCATGTCGATCAGGCAGGCGCCTGTACACAGGGTCTTGTTTCTATTCCACTGTATGTCGGAAACCAATTTAGACACGGCATGAATGGTGTCATGCCCCGCCCTGAAGCCAAATTGGTTTTCCGGTATTATTTGTTTTTCCTCAACCCATTCTTTCAGGGCTCTAATGACTATCTTCTCGAATACCTTGCTTATGCACGGAAGAAGACTTATAGACCGGAGATTCGTCGGGATGGAAGTATCTTTGTCCCGTTTCGGAATTGGCTGTACCACAGCTTTTTTCCAATGCTTCGGGTAATATGCATTACTCAACGCATTGTAAAACAGTGTTGTGTATACATCCACCGCCTCAGAGAGTAGATGGCGCAGAACAATATTTGGTATCCCATCGATTCCCACTGACTTCTTATTCTTCAGTGAGTTGAAGATACCCTGGAGTTCATCTTTCGAAATAAGGATGGAGTTGTTTCCATCGTCGGCGACGGCATTATTTGCCAGAAGATCGTCACTGAATCTGGTAAAACCAGAATTCTCGGATCGCCATTGACTAATTTCGTTCCGAAGGTAGAAGTGGTTCAGCAAGGCCCTGTTCTCCAGGTCGTGGTTTGGACTACGAGTCTCGTTGACCGTGTACACTTTCTGGAAAACAGCACCAATTGCATTAACCTTCTCCTGGGGATCTTCCACTACGAAGAAGTCGTTGTCAAGCACTGCCCCATCTGGATCGATGCCAACTGACGTTAGTAAGTTCGCGTTGTCTGTTGTTCTGTCAAGTCGAACGCACTGAATGTCATTATGATCTCTCCTCCGGAAGATTTTATTTACTTGCGGGAACATGCTCGGGTTGTTAGATCTTACAGCCCGAATCTTATTGCCCCAATGCAAGCTTACAGCTAGACTGTAATTTTGTCGTATTAACTGTTGGAGTACTTTGATCTGTGACTTCAGAGAGCGAATCTCTGTACTCTGTGGATCTGTAAACCGCCTGTACAAGAGTTTTAGCCTTGACAGGAGTCTACTTTTTTGCACGCGAAATGCGTCGATTTCAGAGGTCCGATAGATGTCGCCATAGTCGGTTTGTGACACCTTCGGAATCGTCCTGTCCATTGTACGTTTAATGACCTCGTCCATTTGTGTGAGGTACCTGTCAACCTATTCGTTCGTAAGGTTTCTGTTTGTAGGAGGATTGATCATACTCGAACTTATTTCTCTGGATAAGGCTCTAGAAAAACGTGGCCAGCGCACCTTTTTATAATTATAAGGATGCTTGTGGATATATTCCTCTAGTTCCTCCAGCTCGTTCTGAAGCTGTATTACCGCGGCGAGACCACAGTGATCACTGTCATACTCGACCGTAGTTAAACAATTCCTCGTGCGTCGCTCCACGTTAAGTATCGTCAGTCGTCTGTCGATTAGCATCACATCCAGATAAGACCCGCTTCTAGGAAAGGATGGTCTATCGGTTGCAAGCAAATCTAACCTGAACTCGATATTGTTCTGTTCCATCCACTCTAAAAGGGCGTTTCCTCTCTCATTTGGAACATTATTACCCCATTCACCGTGTTTGGCGTTCAAATCTCCGGCTAGAATATAGAAATTTTCCTCCGAGTTCAAACGCAGGCTAGTGAAGAGAGCCTCGAACTCCGAAAGAAAGTTAGGGTTTTGAGGCTCTGATGCATAAGCAGCGATCACAAACAGTTTCTTTCCACCTTGGAGAGAGATGCGTGCGATGGATGCTTCTAGCACACTAAATCTACGTACCACATTGTTATATACGACCTTATGAAAAATGTTCTTTTTAATCAAGAGAGCGACCCCGCCGCCTCGAGTGGATTGGGGTCGGTCTCTTCTGATTATGTGGTAATTTTTGTACCTGAGAATGCGCGTCTGGTTTAGCTTAGTTTCGCTAGCCATCAGCACGTCAGGATTGTGGGTTTGCAACAAGTTTGAGATCGTTAATTTTCGTTCAATCCTAATCAGCGAATTAACATTCACTGCTAGGATCTTAAGGGTTCTTACCTCGCGTGAGCCCATTATATCTGCGAGCGTTGGTTCACAGGCAGCTTAGAGAAGAGGAAATCTACTCTAGCCGTCTGCGCAAGGAAGCTGGTCTGTAATTCGACCATCTGTTTCTGCAAGGCAATCATCTGCGCTTGCATCGACTGGATGGAGGACATTACGTCCCTTATGGAGGGCTCTGCCTCGGGTTGCCTGGCCGTTGGAGCCGCGGCAACCTTCGACACTGTCCGTTGTGCCGGTTCTATGCCTGACACCATTTGGGCGTAGGAGATGGCCGGCGTAACAGTGGTAGCTACAGCTCTGGCAATTGGCCTTGCTTCTAAATTCTTTTTTATCCTTACATCCTTTACTCTCTGACGGAGTTCTTTGATTCGTGGACACCCCAAATAGGTTGCGGGGTGTCCATTTCCTCCGCAGAGTACACATTTGAGGAGCGTCTTATCCTCGACTTCTTCTTCACCTAGAGGGCATTCCCCTTTGTTGTGGCTAAAAGTGCATCGTGCGCAGCGGAACTCCATATTACAGTTCTCCGCAACGTGCCCCAGCCTTCTGCACCTCGCACATTGAAGTACGTGGTCAGTCTTATTTAGTTTCTCCCACTTTACACTCAGACCACCTACGAAACGGATTTTTCGTAGGTTGTCAATTTTCGTGCCCTGGGATACCTGAACTAAGAAGAAGGGAAGTGCCTTCTTCTTCGCTTTCGCTGCCGCAGTGCTGAAAGGCTTAACCCCTACGAACTGGACCTCGTCGCTTTCAACTCTTCGCAGCTTTTCGAGGAGGACCTTCGGATCTGTAGAAGGATTTATGCCTTTGAGGAGCAAGGACTGTGGCCTTTCTCCTCTGGGGGTGTACGTATAATAATCGGCGTTTGATGCCGCTAACTTTTCTTTTAGAAATCTAAATCTGTCCATTGTTAGGCAATGCACGGTGTGGGTATCCGGAGTCTTATATTTTATGTAATAATTCTTATTTTTTAGGGCCAACTCACATAGGGTCTTTAACTGTTCCGTTCCCATACCGAAGACGTTTATTGGTGGGCAACGGACCTTGGATTTCTGCCGTTGTTGCTGTTGCTCCTGTTGTTTCTGCTGCTGATTCTGCGGTCGTTTCTGCTGCTGTGTCTGTTGTTGTTTCTGTTGATGTGGCTGCAGTTGCTTTTCCTTCTGTTTTTGTTGTTGTTGTTGCTGCGTCTGCTTCTGCTGTTGTTGTTGCTGCGTCTGCTTCTGTTGTTGTTGTTGCTGCGTCTGCTTCTGTTGTTGTTGTTGCAATTTGAGCTCCAGTTGACCTTTTTGTAGACGTTGCGCTGCCTTTAATGTGGACGGCAGCGGTTCTTGACTTTTTTTCTTTTGCTCCACATGTTGTTTTTGTTTTTGTTGGAGCTTAAGTATCTCGCTCCGTTGCTCCCTTTGCTTTGCTGCTTTCTCAGCAGTTTTCCTCGACGTGGATAGTTCGTAAAGGAACTTGATATGGGCGTCAAGTTTCGCCCTTGCCTCGTCGAGTACCTTAAGCTTCGTCTCCTCCTCTTTGATTTGCTCCTCCTCATCGTCGGCGTCCGATGTGGCGAGCACCTGGAAGGAGTTCTCGCTCCCTTTATATGAAAATCGGCATTCGTTGCCCTCCGATTCACATTGCAGGGCATCAATGTCGATTGCCACTGCAGTTGGAGCCGATTTTGTTGTTGCTCGGGTTATGACAGATGTTTTTGTTGGCGTAATTCTCTTGGTCGCAACCTTCCCAACTTTGTTTGCTGCGACCGCTTCTTCATCTGACGTCATTACTGTCGTCCGACGCTTCGTGAGATTGAGCTGCGGCTGCAGCCTCTTCCTTCTCTTCTTTATATCGGTAGTTCCACTCGTGGGGCTAGCCACACGGATGCTACCGTCACTGGTTTGGTGGCCTGATGTCCCAGCCACCGGTGTTTTGAAGTCGCCCGATTTGCTGAGCTCGGGTCGCTCTTCACTCTCCATTTCACACTTCTAACTCACACTTTGTGTCTCTATTGTATGTCTTAATTAAAAAAAAAAAGACTTTTTTTTATTTTCCCTCCGGATTTGAACCGGGGATTGTTTGTTTCACTTCACTCGTGTTCTACCACCCGAGCTACCGATCCCCTTTGCAAAAAGTGGTTTTGTTCTGTACTAGAATACTGATTGTTTTTTCTTATGTAGCCGAAACACGTACTTACACCGCGGAGGTCTGTGAACGACTGAACTGTAGTATGTGTCAATGTTATGTGCCAAAGTTGATGAAAAAGTCGATAATTCGGCCAATTTACAAAGGAGGGGTAAAAAACGATACAGGAAACTATAGGCCGATTGCAATTCTGTCTGCTGTCGAAAAATGCCTGGAAGAGGTACTAGTTAATCGTGTGAATTCTTTTATATCGAAACATAAGGTGCTACACCCAAACCAGTATGGCTTTCAAAAAGGCAAGAGTAAGCAATCGTTACTGGGGGAATTTACAAATACGGTTAATATGGACCTAAACAAAAACCATCATGTTCTTGTGCTTTTTATTGATTTTAGCAAAGCGTTTGATACTCTGTCAACCGAAAAAATTGTGGAAAGTGTCAGTAGAATGGGATTGAGAGGAGTTCTGGCAAACTGGCTAAAAAGTTACTTGACTGACAGAACAATTCAAGTTAAGGTATCTGACACACTAAGCCAAGAAAAAGTGAACAAATATGGTGTGCCACAGGGTTCCAAATTAGGTCCAATTTTATTTATTATTTTCACAAACAAATTGCTAAGATTACTCAAAAACTGTACGGCCTATGCTTATGCGGACGACATTGCAATCGTAGTGAAACACAAACACTTAAACGTTGCTGTAAAGATACTGCAAGATGAATTCAACGCTGTATCGGAATGGTGTCATGATAATGGTTTAGTAATAAATAGTGCGAAAACAAAGGTGATGCATATTAGGACTCCATCAAAGCCAATGGAAATCATTCAAATCTTTCATCGAAATGAACGCTGCCCACTATCCACAAATATGAACCTAATTGAGGTAACCAGAAGCATTAAATACCTTGGAATTACAATTGACGAGCATTTTTTGTGGCATGAGCACATCAACGTTTTGCGTCGTCAACTTAAGAGCACTATTTTTGCAATGGTGTACCTTAAGCATCATGCAAACCTAGAAGTGAATAAACAGGTGTATTATTCGTCAGCAGAGTCGCGTACCAGACACGGAATTCTGACCTGGGGAAATGCAGCAACAACACACCTGGACAAGATATCCAACATCCAACATCGTCTATTAAAAATTATTAGACCAACCAATTCTAATTTTGATGCCTTAGATGTCAAGGGAATCTTTAAGATGACTACACTGCTGCAATATTCCAATGACCAACGGTTCCAGTAACCCATAAGCCACACAATAAACACAAGAAGACGAGCCCAAGGAATGCTTGAAGTACCGGAAGCTTACAACATCTATGGAGATAGGGAATTACGATGTACCGTCCCAAAGTTAATGAATTCGATACCACAGTTTTAAATAACCAATCAAAATTCAAAAAATTCGACGCTGCCTGCACTGACAATAGACAAAGAAAGGAAACGTTGTCAAGAAGCCCCTTAAGAAGCTGCCGCTCTAGTACTGGGCTTCACGCCACCAGCCAGAAAGAACCCATGGCTTGACGAAAAGTGCAGCTAAACAGGAGGCCTACAAAGCAACGCTGCATCGAACAACGAGAGCTCTAGGAACAGAAAAGAAGGGAAGTGAACCCGCTTCTCAGAAGGAAAATGAGAGAGCATGAGAAGCGCGTGGTCGAAGAGACGGAGAGGTGTTACGGCAGGAACGAAGTTCGAAAGTTTTACCGAAAGGTGGAACAGCTACCTGGTGAGTATAGGGTTGGGATGACAGCCCAAATCTCGCTGTTAAGCAGAATCGTCCACTCAATTTGGACGATGATAGGCAAGAGTTCCGTCCCACCGCCTTAGACGCAGTCAAGATAGCAATTTCGAGACTTAAGTCGAACAAAGCTGCTGGAGCATACGGATTGCCCGCAGAACTATTAAAAGCAGCTAGAGATGACCACCAGCTCCTCTGTAGGACATGGTCGGAGGAAGGCATGCCCGATGACTGGAATCTCAGTCCACTGTCTACGGTCCACAAGAAAGGACAACTGTCGAGGGATTAGTTTCCTTAACATCGCGTACAAGATCCTCTCTATAGTATTGTGCGAACGCCTGAAACCGTTCGTCAAAAACCTGATAGATCCTTCAGTGTGGTTTCAGGCCAGGAAAGTCCACCATCGACCAAATCTTCACACTACGGCAGATCCTGGAAAAGACCCAAGAAGTGCAAATCGACACTCACCACCTACTCGTCGATTTCAAGGCCGCATATGGCAGTGTGCATAAAGACCAGCTATACAGAGCCATGTCTAGTTTTGGCATTCCTACCAAACTCCTCAGATTGTGTATAATGACGATGGAGAACTCTCGCTACTCCGTCAAGGTCTGGAACGAACTCACCGAGACCTTCAATGTCAAGAAAGGTTTTAGACAATTCGACGCACTTCTTTAACATCATGATTGAGAAGATCGTGAGTAACTCACAAGTTAACACCAGAGGCACGATCTTCCAAAAGTCAGTTTAATTGCTAGCTTACTCCGTCAAGCGTCTTCGGATACGACGCTTAAGATGGCTAGGCCATGTAAAGCATATGGACACCACAGCTCCGGCCCGAAAAGTCTTCGAATCTGAGCCATTCGGACAAAGCAACAGAGGCGTAGGCTAAGGTGGTGCACACAAGTGGAGAAGAACCTCAACCAATTTGGTGAGTGCAACTGGCGGCAGCTGGTGAAAGATCGTGCTGACTGGATAGGCATGTTGAAGAGAAGAAGAAGAAGCGTAGAGGTCAATATATTGCTGCTTAATATTCAATTGTCAACTAAATTTTAAATATACGTCCACGACCGTATATTTAATTGTGAGGGGAAGAGTAAGTTTGGCACAATTAAGATGGGGCAGTAAATTAAAAATTAATATTACCTGTTCCGTTTTGCTTGTTTTCCGGCTGAGGTTGCAACTAGCTGCCCCCTGACCGTCGGGAATTTGTCTGGTACTTATCTTCATCCTGGCGCTTATCAGTGTTACAATGACAAGAAGTCATTTCAAGGGTGAAATGATGCCTCATTGTTTGTTTTTTATGTTTATTATTATGGTATTATTGTAGTCGCGGTGGCGTAGTAGGTAAGTGCGTCAACCACCACGCATAAAGTCTAGGTTCGATTCTCGGACGGGACACCACGCATTTTTGCACGGCACCACCTCTTGTCCAAAGAAACAGCGGTGGTTCAGCGCTTGACTTTAGTACTGACTACCCTGCTTTACTGCTAAGAAATTTGAAGTTCTATACTATATTATCTCAAAGTTTTTACTTTTTCCTCTATTACCACCAGTCCCATTTTAGACGCTTCCGTTTTAATCCTGACACACATCGTGTTGTTGAAAGGCCGCTTATGATGTTAGAGGTGTCGCTTCGTTTGTTTCCGGCCTTGATGGAGAAGTGAGAATTCTCCATCATTATCCTACACAATCTAATAAGTTTGCGAGGAGTACCAAAATTCGGACTGTATAGCTCGTTCCTATGCCGCACTGTGTCGTATGTGGCATTTGAGGTCGCTATTGCTTCCTCCTTGCCCACGGAAAAATTCCTTGAAAGCATTTATACATGTCAGATATTATGAACACCTTCCATATATCACCCACACAGAAAACGTACTAACCCTGTGAACTCTTAGCACATCCTCCACCACGTATAATCGATACCAATACGCAATAAACAAATTTTCTCCTTACTTCCGTCGCACGCTTTTATCACATTTACCCGTCTGTTTGCTCTTTTATTATACGCTATTCATCTTCTGCACATTAACCCCAAAAGTACTTATCATTATTTCCCAACTCAAGCAATTGCCTTGGAATAATGAAAAGCAATATTGGCAATTCGGAACTAGGTAATATTCATTTGGTGGATTACACCCACAATTATTTTCATTTAATTCATTTTATTTTTCGGAAAAAATTTAGACAATTGTTAATAATTTCTGCGAAGCCTTAGAGGCTTTTCTGCAGAAGATTGAATTTTGAAATTTATAAGAAAATAGTGTAAGTAAACTTAGTTCATTAAATTATACAATTGATTACTTTAAAATTAAAAAAAAAGTTACTATAAAATTCAAAGACTTATGAAATTGGTTTCAAATCATTAGCTGTCGTTAGAAGTATTGCTTAAGAGATAAAGCTTAATTTGTTTTTTCCTTGTTTTAATGCTTGAAATGTTTTTTAATTCTTGTGGAAGTTTATTTAATATTTCCGGTACACTGCACTTCAGCTGTCTTCTACCGTAGTTGTTGTGAAATCGGGGTTCTTGGAACATGCCCTGTGCCCGTCTTCTTGTGTTAATTTTGTGTTGGAGTGGTGAGATAAAGCGGTTGTCATCGTAGTATTCAAGTATGAGCGTCATCTTAAAGATGTCATCTACTGAGAGAACTTTCATCCTTCCTTGTACGGGATAGTTACGCTGGCTATTTCTATCTATTATTTTTAGGGCAGAATTTTGTAACTTCAGGAGTTTATTCCTGTGAGTGACAGACGCATTGCCCCATGCAAGTATACCATACCTCAGTTTCGACTCTACTAAAGCATAGTATACTTGACTTAATACGGAAGTTGTAGCATGGTACTTTAAATGAGTAAGTGCGTACAGAGCTTTTTTAAGGCTCCCGCGCAACTTATCAATATGAGCATCCCACAGAAAATGACTGTCAATGGTGACGCCAAGATATTTGTAGGTTTCCACTACCTCGATGTGACAGGTTATTGAGTTAATGCAGGAGTCGTTTCGGAAAAGGATTTGTTTGTGTGTGGCTTTGAACTGCGGACTTCGTACGTGCATCATTTTTGTTTTCGATGCGTTGATCATTAAGCCGTGATCATGACACCATTTTGCGGCATTATCAAACTCATCCTGCATTACTTGCGTTGCCGTGTCCACAGACCTATGGCGTACCACTATCGCCGTGTCATCTGCAAATGCGAATGATATGGCTTGCTTGAAAACTCTTTGGAGCTCGTTTGTGTATAGGATGAACAGAAGTGGTCCTAATTTTGACCCTTGGGGGGCTCCATATTGCACGAATTCCTTATGGCTGGTCTGGTTGACTTTGACACAAAATTGCCTGTTGCGTAGGTACTCCTTAAGCCAATCTGCTATCACACCTCTAATACCAGCATATTCAAGAACCTCTATGAGTTTTTTGTGATTCAGTGTATCAAAGGCCTTACTGAAATCAACAAAAAGCACTAGTACATGATAGCTTTGGTTCAGGCCTTCGTTGATATAATTAGCAAATTCGCCCAACAGTTTACCTGTACTTTTATTTTTTTTAAATCCGTATTGGCTTGCATGTATGAGAGAATTTTTAGCAATAAAATCTTGTAGCCTGTTTACTATGACCTCTTCCAGGCACTTTTCTACTACCGGCAATATAGAGATTGGCCTGTAGTTACCTATCTCACTTTTCACACCTCCTTTATAAATTGGACGAACTACAGCAGTTTTTAGAATATTGGGAATTTTTCTTTCGCTTATACTCATATTTATTAATTTAACAATTATCGGAGCAAAAATGTCCACGTGTTTTTTTATATCTCTGGCTCTTATACCATCAAAACCTGGTGACTTGGCTTCATTGAGCGAAATAATTATTCTTCTTATTTCTAACAAGTTGCATTCTTGCAAGAACAATGATCTGGCTAGAGTCGAACTTCTGTGTGTCGAAGTAACAACCTCACATTTGTGGATAGTATTTCTTATCTGAGTACTGAAATTTGTTGCGAATGCACTAGCAAGATTACCTTCACACATTTTCCCAGAGAAATTTTTAGATATCGTCTCATCAACTCCAGGTTTTTTTCTCCCCAATATCTCATTAATCAGACTCCAAGTTTTACGGGGGTCAGATCTAATTTGTTCAAATTTTGATCTGTAGAAGAAGGATTTTTGGACCGTTATTTCTTTGTTTAATTTGTTTCTGAAGGTCTTATATTCCAGTTCATATGTTTTATTAAGCCTGTTATTTTTCCATCTTCTGTACATTACATCCCTTTTTTTGCATTTGGCGATTAAATCAGACGACATCCAAGGATTGCTCTTTCGTTTGCCTTTTATTTGTTTCATCGCTGTCGATTTTTCATATATATAATTCATTTTATCATAAAGTGCTTGATAAAGTGAAACAGCATCATTTTTATTTAAGACATCATCCCAATTAGTTTCTGCTATCATTTGGTTTAGCTTCACGTTAGATACATAGGATAAGCTAACTGTGTTTTCTGTAACAGCAGATTTATGCATTGGTGGGAAGTATATGATTGGATAATGATCGGTAATACAACTTTCAATAACAATAGAATTGATTTGATCATGAACAATGTTAGTTAATATGTGGTCAACCATTGATTTTGATCCAGTTGTCCAACGTCGTTTCCGAATTCTTCAATAAACGTTTTTCGGCTGTAGCCTGGTGGTCTATATATGCCCATAACATATATATACTTATTATCATTTTTTATTTTAATTTTAATATTTTCGTAAGATATGCTTTCTGACATTAATCGTTCATATTGCAATTCATTTCGTATTAACATCAGAATTCCACCTCCTCTACGTTTATTTCGATTCAGAAACTCCGCTTGGAAACCATCTATACTGTAGTATCCTATTTCCTCTTCTTCAATATTTGTTTCAACTAATACTATGATATTGATCTTATTGATGATGTGGGTAACGTTTAGGCAGAAATCATTCCAATTCTTTCTCAGGGATCTAATATTAAAGCATAAACAACAATTTTGGCATTCTTTAAATTCATCGAAGTTAATGCTGTTAAAACCATTTACTACCCTACAATTTATATCGACTATTACTTCATTTGAATCCATTTTGAGAAAAAAATTATTTGTGTATCGTGTTATTTACACAATTCTATTACTGGGAGCGTGCAATTTTACTCACGTCGTTAACCGTGCTTATAGAAATTGGCTGAGAACTCTCATTTTGTCTGGCGAGTACTCGTCCTGCACTCTCCCACACAAATCTCCAGTTCTCCTGTCTCGCTTTCTCCTTTGCCATCCACATTAGGTGCTTATTGTGTCTTGTCAGCTGATTGTTGACATAGACCGTAGCGTCTTGTTATTACTTTTCTGCATGACAGTTTTCATTTTGATGGGACGAGTGGAGCGTGTTTGTTTAATAAATTGTAGTTTTTTTATATTGGACGCAAATGTTGCAATAATTGTCGATTTTTCATGGTTTTTGTTTTTTGTTCGGTATACATCGGTTATATCGCTATCATTAACATCGTAGTTTATCGTTTTACCGATTCCTTTCACAACCTCAACGAGGTTTTCTTGTGGAGTAGGAGGGATGTTTTTAATTTCTATATTGTTTTTGATTATTTGTTGCTCCATGGTGTTTACTTGTGTCTGAAGATTTTGAATTGTTATATCTTTTTGTTTGTTGTTTTCCTTTATATCATTGAGTTCTTTTGTTAAAATATTTAAAATATCGTTGTTCTTTTTCATGTGTTCATTGAGGTCGTCGTACCTTGCAGCTAGGAAACTACAGCTCGCCGCAATTTCCTTCATTTCCCCTCGAAGCAGACGGAGTTCCGCTAGGACAGATGGATTGTCCGTTGACGAGGTGCTAGTTGTGGCACCGGGACTGCTGAGTTCCCGCATTCTTTTAGAAGCTTGTGACGTTTGCGGTACAGCCGTACTGTTGGCTCCAGCGGTAGATTGGACATCAGTACCGTTTCTACATAACTGGCACTTCCAAGCATCCCTTCTTGTGCCCATGGTTCTCCACGATTTCTCGGTAACAGTGGTGCATTCGAAATGAAGCTTTCGCTTGCAAGTCGAACACACAGCAAGATCACCTTCAATAGGAAGACTATCACCGCAATGTCCGCACCTATGCATGATAAAAAGGATTTTGATACAGATCACCGACACCGAATTTAGAATAAATTAATTATGTGTACACTTTATGCCTTATGAGAGCACTAAAATCAGGAAATAAAGTCACTGACTTTGGGTTGTTTGATTATTATTTTAATGAAAAAGTAAACTTCGCAACTGGGGAAATATATTAGAGAGCGATTTAAAAACACGTCCAATCTCACTAAGCTCACTTATATGAAAATTAAACACATACTGCTCTTCTGATACTGATCTGTTTTTTTTTTTTACAGACATACTTTGCGTTTGATTCGAGAGCTGAACAACAAATGGAAGTCTACTTGCGATACGGTCAACACCCAGAACTTTACCCAAATCGAAGGGGAGAAGTAGTACAAGGGTAAGTGAATTTCAACATAGATTTCGTTGTACTCTTAGTTGGTTGAGGCTCTTCTCCACTTGTGTGCGCCATCTCAACCATCTTAAGCCTTGTATCGAAAGACGCTTGACCAAGCGCATGCCGCTCAGATCCTTTTTAGTTCGTTGTTGAATCATCTTCAAGTTTCCGCGCCGTAAAGGGGGACTGGTATAATTAAGCTGTTAGTCCTTCGAGAGGGGGCTCCTAGACGACAGTATCTTGACTTGAAAGTTCCGCACGATCTACCCAACAATACTGCTGAATAACTCTCATGACAGCGCATAGCTCTGTATGAAACTCATGCCATTGAAAGGTGAGCTTGTTTCGGTTCGGACATTGAGAATACAAAAGAAGATTCTGACGTCTATTAATGTGATCAAGTCGAAAGTAGATCACGGTTATCACCGCTTGATAGCCAAAGAGATATTCCGCCCGAAAAGAAGTCCACCAGCCTGTGTCCGTTTCTGGATCTGATGTCGTGATGGCTGTGTTTCCCTATGACGCCAGCAAAGACTTGGTCTTTTCGCAGCTGAGCGTTGAAATCCCCTAAAGCGTTCTAAGTGTTGTAGCTGTGGCATCGATCGTATCTATTTTCTAATAGATCATATTCAGATGTTACCTTGATGTTGTCATACTTCTCCTCAGTCAGTGCGTGAACGCAATCTAGGCTAGCTTAAGACGTTTTGTCTAATCCAGGCTGATATTCCCGAATTTGGCATTGATCTTGATATTCATAAGACGTTCGCTTAGGAGATCGTAGCTTAAGACTTTTTGTCTAAGGCTCCCTCGAACAACGAATCCGCATCCGAATAAGCTCTGCCCTTATCTCTGTAGCAATTACTGTAGTAGATGTTGCAATTCTTCATTCTTCTCTTGCGTGGTCTTTTCCACCGCCCTTCCTGGATGGAAGTTATATCTGATTTGTAGCAGTTCAGGGCCTCCGCACGTGTTCTGTTAAGTGTAGTTGTCCTTGATATTTTTTTACATGGTGAGGTAGGAAGCTTCACGCACAACCTAAAGACTGGTAGGACAGACCCAATATTTAACCCTTGGGCAGAGGTTTTACCCACACACATTGGTTTAGCACACAACGGGTAGTGTGATGACTATCCATCCGTTCGAATACAACCAAACAAATTTTGAAAATGCGTCCACCACTTCCAGTAGGTGAATATATGTTATACGCAATGATCCGTAGAATCTTCTGTTTTTTGTCAATGAATGAACAAGATACTTTTCTTTAAGACGACTTTGGACTCAGAAATACATCTTTGAACAATATAATCAACTGCTGGCATAAGATTTAGTATAAAGGATGTTCAATTAATTAACTCCATAGTCTTCTTTGTTGTGTTGTTCTCAACCACATATCTTAAGACGTCGACATGTATGCATATGTTGCAGCAACTTCGAGAATCCACTTAATTTCCGAATACCTTGTTATTCGTTCTTCTATGGTATTATACAACAATATCATCCACATACGCACCACACATTCCTGTGTGTGTCCGACACTTAATAATAATAATAATAATAATTGAGTGGCACTACAGCCCATAACGGACCAGGGCCTAGCTTCTACAATACCTACTCGTGTTGTGCATGCTACTGTTCTTCACAAGTAGAAGGGACCTACAGTTTTTTGCCGATTCCGAACGGCGAGATTTGAGAAGCTTTCCATAGACAATTAATACTCTTTGAGTGTTGTCAGCAACTCGAAAGAGGTGGTGCCGTGAAAAAATGCTAGGTGTCCCGTCCGGGGATCGAATCGCTGTTCATTCATTTTTCGAAGAACTTTGAGGAACATTTTGGTTCTTATGATTTATACTATTTCTTAATATAAATCATGTTTCTTAATAGTTTATAGTAAACTATATGAAGAAATTTTATAATAATGCGTGTAACGGACTGAAGAAAGACTATGTCAATTTATGTTTCCAGCGACAGGACTAAGGAAGTACTGAAAAACAGGCTTCTAGAGCAATAACCGTGAAGGAGAAAAATCTGTGAATGGAAAAAGTGCTGCGTTACAAATGTGGTTTCCACCGGAACGGTGACAAAAAGTTTTTTTTTTTATATTACGAGACAGAGAGTTACAACAATACGAGGAAAATGGTATTTCAGTTAATCAATGCGATTTGCAAAACTTCATATACGGGAAACAGTTTCTTAAAGCAACATCAACATTATTCATCTAAGACGAGATAGATATAAAGATCCCAGCATCGCTTAAGAAAGCTTTAAGCAGAGTTTGGAAATAATTTGTCAGTAGCTGAAGTACACCGTTTTTTTGCAAAAACGCCTACCGAAAGTATACAAGAGTAACTTCATCAACTTATGCAGATCGCGAGAGAAATAGTCGGCGTAAACGATTTGACTTTGCTGGAGAAAATTCTGTGTGAGTTTGGAAATAGTTCTTCATCGGACTTTTGCAGAACTATCGGAAAAATGTCTACAGAAACTTTACAAAAACGTCTGTAACAGCAGATGGACATCATAAGACAGAGAACACCTGATGAAGAATGCCCGGTTCAGCATTTCAAGGACGGAATTCCAGGTTCGAATTGAAATAACTATCTTATTCAAGCACATAACGTATATTACTTAAAGGCACAAATTAAGATCTACGAGAAACTTTAAGGCAGTCAGCTAAAGGGTAGAAATGATCGTGAGGAGATTCAGAAGTTATCGTGAGAATATTCATAGTAAAATACAAGGCGACAATGTGTTCTGTAACTCCGAAATTGTCATATAGGCCATTTTAAAAGACGAAAAGAATGAGGTCAACATAGGGAAGGAGATGATATACAGCCGTGAAAGAAGAATTTCAAACTTTAGTTGACGTAAATGATAAGGATACGAAGCAAGCCGTGCAGCAAAAATAAAAAACTTTACTCTTCAGTAAAATGCATAAAATCTTTATTTGAATCGATAGTACGGTCCATATAATTTAAAGTTTGACGATTATTTCATGCAAATGTTGACCTTGACTGTGCCTCAAATGGTCCATTCCCTTAGTCCAATTTTGGCATACTCTTTCGAACGTTTCGGATTGTATCTTACGAATAAATGCTTCAATGTTGTATAGACACGAGCTTTAACACAGCCCCACAAAAATTAGTCTAAAGGCGTTAAATCGCACGATCAAGACGGCCAAATGACCGGTCCCGAACATGAAATAAAATTTTTACAGAACTCGCCTCTCTGTATGTCCATTGTTGCACGTGCTGTGTGGCATGTGGCACACTCTTGTTAAAACCATAAGTCATGCAAATCAAGCTCTAGCATTTTGGGCAGAAAAATTGGATATCATCTCACGGTAGCGCTCACCATTCACAGTTACGTTACGATTCCAATCACTTTTGAAGAATTACGGTCCAGCGATGCCGCCAGCCCATAAATTGCACCAAGCCGTGACTTTTCTGGATGCATTGGTAGCTCTTGCAACCCATTAAGCCAAAATGGCAGAAGCACGCGATTAACTTTCTTAACAGAGCACGCATTTTGATAATAAAATTCAATAATTTGCAGGCGTTGTTCATTTGTAAGGCATTTTATAGACTCTTGCAATAGCCTGAAGTTTTCCGTTTGTGTGAATTCACAATCTAAAACAGATTGTAGTAACAAGCTCTAATTATGAAATTTATTTTGTTTTAATATTGCTTTTAGGAGTCCTACACCTTTTTCATTAAACTTATCAAAAAGTTGTTATAATATTAGCATTGAAGCAGTACCTCCCAGAAGAAAAGGACGCCGTAATTTTAGCGTTTCCAGAGCACCTGTCTTTAAGAGGACATGTCCTCTTTTTTGGCGTTGATCTTATATGTACTCTCGCCATGATTCCGATACTTGAAATTGAATTGAATTAATTTCTATTATTGTATGAATGAAATATTAACAAATTTATGATTAGGTTATGCGCGTAGTAAAAGAGTAGATGGATTTTAAACAAATACAGATTATTCCTTTCAGAATAATTTACATATGTGTTGACTTCATTAACAAAATGCACGCATTTCTTGCAAGATTGCAAGAAATTGAACGTTGAATAAATTGCATGCGTCGCTAAAGTGCTTTTTCTCTTTCGGGTCATTCGTTTTGGCGGTCATATTTCTCGTAATTGCACTACTTTAAATATTTTTGTCATCATAAAAATAATTTAGTGTAAATATGTAATGTAAATAATAAACTTTTACATTTATTGTGAATACTAAAGCGAACCAAGCCTTTTCTTGTAAAAGTAATGTGAGGCTGCATTAGGCGTTTAAGTAAAAAAGTTCAAAACCATAAAACTTTTCTTGGTCATTCGAGCCGGATTCCGAAAGTGAGGATACCCGAAAGTGTTGTGCAATATCAGGTACAAAGTGACAAGTCAAGTATCAAGTTTAAAGTACATAGTAGAAAAAAAAATCAGAATAAAAATTTCGATGAAATTGCGTTCAATCAAACGCGAATTTTCGAAGAACTCCACAGACTTTGGACTAATTACAAAAAGTACGGAGAGTCGCGATACTCAGTGGAGTATCTGCTTAAAAGAATAGAAAAGCTAGAGGAGTATTGGGTCGACTTTCAAGTAAAAAACGGATACTTGGGAGACTAAAGGAAGACAAACCTGCAGCATCAAATATTTTAAGCAGTTTGGAGCAAGATATGTCATTATAAAGACCACTTTGAAGCAAAACTGGAGTCGATAAGAGGAAATTTCGCTCCTTCCACTTTAATTCAATTTGAGTCAATAGAGCCTTCAAGAAATACATCAGAGAAACTAGAGGCCCCGCCGAGATTGAAGGAGCCGGCGAAAACAGTGAAGTATCCAGTAAAATTTACATGGCTGAATCTCATTAAAAACAGATTCACTCGCATCATTGATAGTTTGGATTTAAGTCAAAATTTAGTGTACCTTAAATTCAAGCTGACTCAATTAGAGGAGTGCTGGACAAGAATGCAAACTATGAATGAAGAAGTGATGGCATCACTTGAAGAAGAGAATTACAACCAGGAGTACATAACGAGCAACGAGTTTATCGATTTGGAGCAGATGTATCAAGATGCATACATTCCAGTCAAAGAGGCAGATTAACAACGCACATAAAACTTGACTCCTGAGACAGAAATACATAAGGAAATCAAACTTCCAACCATAAGCATTCCAACATTTAGTGGAAAATATGAAGAGTGGACACCATTTTGGGAACTATATGAGCGACTAGTGCACCAAAACAAATCCTTAACTAATATTAAAAGGATCCAATATCTAAAATTAAACCTAAGCGGAGGAGCTGCCGGAATTGTCAATCATCTATCACCGACAGCAGGCAATTATGAAACAACTATATAACTGCTAACAAAATGTTTTCAAAATCCAGCAACATTGCTCACCAATTATATTCAAAAGTTGCTGGCCTTGAAATCAGTCTAAAGTGCAAATGCAAGAGATTTAAAAACCATCATGGATGCTTGATGGGATCCATTGGTGATTCAACTTATATGCTCAAAACTGGACCCTGAATCTAGAAAATTATATCAACAGTCAAGGAGGCCGAAGTCAACCGAAATTCCAAATTTAAGTACATTTTTCGACTTTATTGAAGGCAGATTCCGAGGATTAGAGAACAGTCGCGAACCCAACAGGGAAAATCAGTCGCAATATCAATGCATGTTTAAAGTTGCTTTATTTTCCGAATTTGTGGAAGATAGCTAAAGGGAAACCACTACTTAAGCATGGGAAAAATCCAACTAATCCAAATAGTTATAGACCTATTAGTCTCTTAAATAGTTTCAGCAAGATCTTAGAAAAGGTTATTAAAATCAAAGTTGAAGACTTCTTGGGGGCCACTAGCACGCTACCTCCTGAACAATTTGGCTTTAGGAAAAATCATAGCACAACTCATCAAATATTAAGAATCTGTAAGACTGTTAAGGAACAATTTAATCTCCAATCTCTTGTCCTCCTCGACATTGAAAAGGCTTTTGACTCAGTGTGGCATATAGGCTTAATATTTTTTATTTCAAGGTTTACGTTAATGGTGCATTCTCCTCAACCAAATCTGTTCCAACTGGGGTTACACAAGGCTCTGTTCTGGCTCCAGTTCTTCTCGATATTTTTCTGACAGACATACCTCGTGTGCCCAGTTGTGAAATCGCGCTTTATGCAGATGACTTAGCTTTGTACTCCTCTCACGTTTATGGTTCTGTGATCGAAAATAATCTTCAAGCTGGATTACAAGCCTTTTTTGAATATTATAAACATTGGAAAATTAAAGTGTTAAATTAAGTTTCTTCACAAGATGAAGACTGAGTTGCTTTTCAGCTACTGGTAGTCTTAACTTAGATGATCTCACTAAACCGTGGGTAAATACTGCTAAGTACCTTGGGGTGTACTTAGATCAGAGATTGACCTTCGGTTATCATATACGTGAGACATTATCAAAAATCGATATTCTTATTAAATTGCTTTACCCTCTCATTAACCGCAAGTCCTTACTCAACAGAAGGAATAAGATAATAATTTTTAAGGTAATTTTTCAAGCACTGATGAACTATGGTTCTCCAGTTTGGGGAAATTGCGTGAAAACACATATCAAGCGATTACAATATATTATTATTTATTTTTTATTATTGAATGTTTCTATCTATTATTTAATATTTTCTATTATTTATTCGTTTTTTAATCTCTGATATACATATATACATGTGATACTCAGTTCAAATGGAGGTTTTTCCTATAGTTTTCCTCCAAATGTATTTGAAATCCTTAAATTAATTAAACTTAAAACATAACTGAATCTTCAGTAGTACAGTTTTTGTAAACTATATCTCTGAGCAAGCTAGAGCACAATAAAAATTTGTTAAAACATTGTTACACTATACAAGAAATAAAGTATATATCTATCTAAATCAGTCGCAATCGTCAAAGCCAACATTCCTGAAAAACTATTTGACTACAGTTGCACAATCAAAATATTTTGTGTGTACCGAGTTGCATCAATTATACAAATGAAAGGAATTCTTGAGTATGCAACCAAAAAAGCGAGTAGAGGTGGTCCAAAGATCAAGGCTGTGCTTCAACTGCTTGAACATGCCGCAAGAGATTGTCCATCAAAGAAAGCATGCAGAATATGTACTCGAAATCATAATTCGTTGCTTCATTTTCCCCGAGGTGAGAGCACCGCATTCTTGGTAGCTGGAAGAATGACGAGTGAAGAAGCACCATCAACAAAACGAACTACCACGGCATGTCCAAATAGCGGTATGGTACTACTAGCCACCGCCATGGTAGACGTAGGCATTGGAGGACACGTGAAACTGGTGTGAGCTTTGATTGATCAAGGATCTCAATCATGCTTCTTAATCATGCTGCTTAACTGAGAAGCTAGCTTGGGAAATAAGGGCACCATTGACCAAGTACGAATCAACTGTAAATGAAATTACCGGCCTTAGTACACAAATAATAGCAACATGTTATCTCACCATTCAATCCATTCATGATGAAGGAGTCAACGTGGAACTGGAAGCCCTAGAAATGCCTGCCATCACATCAAGACTACGATTACAAATATTTGTTGCCAATCAGTAGCCACACATTTAAGGCTTGAAGTTGGCGGATCCTTGGTATGAACAACCCAAGGATATCGAGTTACTAATTGGGCCAGAAAATTTACCACATGTGGCTACTCACGCAAGGTTGCTTTAAAGCGATTTTTTCTATTAGAGCAGAGATTCGCGAAAAACGAGGAACTTTGTCATGAATATTCCAAATTTATTAAGGAATATATTGCTCTAGGACACATGGATGAAATATGGAAAGATTACACTGGAAAAACTTACTATCTTCCACATCATGCATTAGATAAGACTGATAGTAACACGACCAAACTAAGAGTGGTCTTTGACGCCTCGGCGAAAACGACATCTGGAGAATCGTTGAATATTATTATGCTAACAGGTCCCACGATGCAAAAGGATTTGTCTCTTCTGCTCCTCCGATGGAGGTCATTTGCGATGGTGTTTGCATCAGATATTGACAAAATGTATCGGCAGATTTTAGTGGATGAGGAAGATCAAAATCTACAGCGCATTTTTTGGAGAGAAAATTCCAGTGAACCAAACAAGGAATATGCTCTCAAAACAGTCACTTATGGTACAGCATCAGCCCCATAATTGGCAATTAGAATATTATGCCAGCTAGCTGAAGATGAAAAACATAGGCATTAAAGAGCAAGTAAGATAGTTCTTGAAGGATTATATGTAGACGATTGTCTTGGCGATCCAAAATCACTGAAGGTGAAGACCAACAAGGGGAATTGGTGCAGTTGCTTCGTTTGGGCGGATTCAATTTACGAAAATGGGCATCAAATAGTCCAGAGTTCATAAAATCCTTACCAAAATAAGTTATTAAAATGAAACCAGATCACGATTTTAATAGTGACACAACATTTAAAATTTTGGGAATAAAATGGTGCCCGAAGACAGACGACTTTGGATTTAAAGTAAATTCTTCTTCATTTAGCACAAGGAATACCAAACGACGACAAAACAACAAATGGACAGCTACATGGATTCGCAGATGCATCCGAATCAGCATATGCAGCGGTGGTGTATCAGAAGGTCATGAATTGCAACTCGTCTTCCATATGTATTTTCGCATCTAAGACCAAAGTGGCACCTTTGAAGCAAGCTTCACTGGCTAGATTGGAATCATGTGCAGCTGCGCTACTGACAAATCTCATGAATTACATCAAGGAAGGAACAGATATTAAATACACTAGAATTGTTGCATGGTCAGATTCTACCATAGTGTTAAACCGGTTAAAACAACACCCAGTGAAATGGAATACGTTTGTAGCAAACCGAGTATTCTATGTACAACAGCATTTCAAAGGACGAGCTCTGGTAAAGCGTGCTTTTAGAGGAGTGCTGGACAAGAATGCAAACTATGAATGAAGAAGTGATGGCATCACTTGAAGAAGAGAATTACAACCAGGAGTACATAACGAGCAACGAGTTTATCGATTTGGAGCAGATGTATCAAGATGCATACATTCCAGTCAAAGAGGCAGATGAACAACGCACATAAAACTTGGCTCCTGAGACAGAAATACATAAGGAAATCAAACTTCCAACCATAAGCATTCCAACATTTAGTGGAAAATATGAAGAGTGGACACCATTTTGGGAACTATATGAGCGACTAGTGCACCAAAACAAATCCTTAACTAATATTAAAAGGATCCAATATCTAAAATTAAACCTAAGCGGAGGAGCTGCCGGAATTGTCAATCATCTATCACCGACAGCAGGCAATTATGAAACAACTATATAACTGCTAACAAAATGTTTTCAAAATCCAGCAACATTGCTCACCAATTATATTCAAAAGTTGCTGGCCTTGAAATCAGTCTAAAGTGCAAATGCAAGAGATTTAAAAACCATCATGGATGCTTGATGGGATCCATTGGTGATTCAACTTATATGCTCAAAACTGGACCCTGAATCTAGAAAATTATATCAACAGTCAAGGAGGCCGAAGTCAACCGAAATTCCAAATTTAAGTACATTTTTCGACTTTATTGAAGGCAGATTCCGAGGATTAGAGAACAGTCGCGAACCCAACAGGGAAAATCAGTCGCAATATCAATGCATGTTTAAAGTTGTTTTATTTTCCGAATTTGTGGAAGATAGCTAAAGGGAAACCACTACTTAAGCATGGGAAAAATCCAACTAATCCAAATAGTTATAGACCTATTAGTCTCTTAAATAGTTTCAGCAAGATCTTAGAAAAGGTTATTAAAATCAAAGTTGAAGACTTCTTGGGGGCCACTAGCACGCTACCTCCTGAACAATTTGGCTTTAGGAAAAATCATAGCACAACTCATCAAATATTAAGAATCTGTAAGACTGTTAAGGAACAATTTAATCTCCAATCTCTTGTCCTCCTTGACATTGAAAAGGCTTTTGACTCAGTGTGGCATATAGGCTTAATATTTTTTATTTCAAGGTTTACGTTAATGGTGCATTCTCCTCAACCAAATCTGTTCCAACTGGGGTTACACAAGGCTCTGTTCTGGCTCCAGTTCTTCTCGATATTTTTCTGACAGACATACCTCGTGTGCCCAGTTGTGAAATCGCGCTTTATGCAGATGACTTAGCTTTGTACTCCTCTCACGTTTATGGTTCTGTGATCGAAAATAATCTTCAAGCTGGATTACAAGCCTTTTTTGAATATTATAAACATTGGAAAATTAAAGTGTTAAATTAAGTTTCTTCACAAGATGAAGACTGAGTTGCTTTTCAGCTACTGGTAGTCTTAACTTAGATGATCTCACTATACCGTGGGTAAATACTGCTAAGTACCTTGGGGTGTACTTAGATCAGAGATTGACCTTCGGTTATCATATACGTGAGACATTATCAAAAATCGATATTCTTATTAAATTGCTTTACCCTCTCATTAACCGCAAGTCCTTACTCAACAGAAGGAATAAAATAATAATTTTTAAGGTAATTTTTCAAGCTCTGATGAACTATGGTTCTCCAGTTAGGGGAAATTGCGTGAAAACACATATCAAGCGATTACAATATATTATTATTTATTTTTTATTATTGAATGTTTCTATCTATTATTTAATATTTTCTATTATTTATTCGTTTTTTAATCTCTGATATACATATATACATGTGATACTCAGTTCAAATGGAGGTTTTTCCCATAGTTTTCCTCCAAATGTATTTGAAATCCTTAAATTAATTAAACTTAAAACATAACTGAATCTTCAGTAGTAAAGTTTTTGTAAACTATATCTCTGAGCAAGCTAGAGCACAATAAAAATTTGTTAAAACATTGTTACACTATACAAGAAATAAAGTATATATCTATCTAAATCAGTCGCAATCGTCAAAGCCAACATTCCTGAAAAACTATTTGACTACAGTTGCACAATCAAAATATTTTGTGTGTACCGAGTTGCATCAATTATACAAATGAAAGGAATTCTTGAGTATGCAACCAAAAAAGCGAGTAGAGGTGGTCCAAAGATCAAGGCTGTGCTTCAACTGCTTGAACATGCCGCAAGAGATTGTCCATCAAAGAAAGCATGCAGAATATGTACTCGAAATCATAATTCGTTGCTTCATTTTCCCCGAGGTGAGAGCACCGCATTCTTGGTAGCTGGAAGAATGACGAGTGAAGAAGCACCATCAACAAAACGAACTACCACGGCATGTCCAAATAGCGGTATGGTACTACTAGCCACCGCCATGGTAGACGTAGGCATTGGAGGACACGTGAAACTGGTGTGAGCTTTGATTGATCAAGGATCTCAATCATGCTTCTTAATCATGCTGCTTAACTGAGAAGCTAGCTTGGGAAATAAGGGCACCATTGACCAAGTACGAATCAACTGTAAATGAAATTACCGGCCTTAGTACACAAATAATAGTAACATGTTATCTCACCATTCAATCCATTCATGATGAAGGAGTCAACGTGGAACTGGAAGCCCTAGAAATGCCTGCCATCACATCAAGACTACGATTACAAATATTTGTTGCTAATCAGTAGCCACACATTTAAGGCTTGAAGTTGGCGGATCCTTGGTATGAACAACCCAAGGATATCGAGTTACTAATTGGGCCAGAAAATTTACCACATGTGGCTACTCACGCAAGGTTGCTTTAAAGCGATTTTTTCTATTAGAGCAGAGATTCGCGAAAAACGAGGAACTTTGTCATGAATATTCCAAATTTATTAAGGAATATATTGCTCTAGGACACATGGATGAAATATGGAAAGATTACACTGGAAAAACTTACTATCTTCCACATCATGCATTAGATAAGACTGATAGTAACACGACCAAACTAAGAGTGGTCTTTGACGCCTCGGCGAAAACGACATCTGGAGAATCGTTGAATATTATTATGCTAACAGGTCCCACGATGCAAAAGGATTTGTCTCTTCTGCTCCTCCGATGGAGGTCATTTGCGATGGTGTTTGCATCAGATATTGACAAAATGTATCGGCAGATTTTAGTGGATGAGGAAGATCAAAATCTACAGCGCATTTTTTGGAGAGAAAATTCCAGTGAACCAAACAAGGAATATGCTCTCAAAACAGTCACTTATGGTACAGCATCAGCCCCATAATTGGCAATTAGAATATTATGCCAGCTAGCTGAAGATGAAAAACATAGGCATTAAAGAGCAAGTAAGATAGTTCTTGAAGGATTATATGTAGACGATTGTCTTGGCGATCCAAAATCACTGAAGGTGAAGACCAACAAGGGGAATTGGTGCAGTTGCTCCGTTTGGGCGGATTCAATTTACGAAAATGGGCATCAAATAGTCCAGAGTTCATAAAATCCTTACCAAAATAAGTTATTAAAATGAAACCAGATCACGATTTTAATAGTGACACAACATTTAAAATTTTGGGAATAAAATGGTGCCCGAAGACAGACGACTTTGGATTTAAAGTAAATTCTTCTTCATTTAGCACAAGGAATACCAAACGACGACAAAACAACAAATGGACAGCTACATGGATTCGCAGATGCATCCGAATCAGCATATGCAGCGGTGGTGTATCAGAAGGTCATGAATTGCAACTCGTCTTCCATATGTATTTTCGCATCTAAGACCAAAGTGGCACCTTTGAAGCAAGCTTCACTGGCTAGATTGGAATCATGTGCAGCTGCGCTACTGACAAATCTCATGAATTACATCAAGGAAGGAACAGATATTAAATACACTAGAATTGTTGCATGGTCAGATTCTACCATAGTGTTAAACCGGTTAAAACAACACCCAGTGAAATGGAATACGTTTGTAGCAAACCGAGTATCCTATGTACAACAGCATTTCAAAGGACGAGCTCTGGTAAAGCGTGCTCAACAAGTGTTTGGCGAGGACATGCATAACCTTAGCATAAGTAAAGTGCTGAAATCGCCAATGGAATTTTGAAAGTGGGAGATCTTTTGAGACGTGCGATTCTATCAATTGATCAGAAACATCCAATGATTTTGCCATCATCGCATCGGCTGACAAAATTAATTATCAATAAGGCTCACATTAACACCCTACATGTTGGACTAGAACTAAATTACACTAGAAAAAGATTTTTGATTATCCGAGGAACAAATACAGTCAAGGCCAAAATAAATCCGCTTTAAGGCTAAAGAAGCGAATCAACTCATGGGACAACTTGCAACAACACGGGTAAGATTTGCACGTTCATTTACATTTTGTGGAATAGATTACGCAGACCCAGTCAACAAACGATGTTCCCAAATTCGAGGTGTAAAGTTGCACGAGGCTTACATAACGTTGTTCGTCTGTATGGCAACAAAAGCAGTTCCACGAAAACCACCGATGGATTTATGGCGGCACTGCGGTGGATGATTAGTAGAAGAGGATCCGAGTTTCATCTGTACAGCGACAATAGAACAAACTTCGTCGGTGCAAAAAACTTGATTAATGCATTGCAACCCCAACTTAGTGATAACGGAATCCAGTGGCACTTCATCCCCCCTGGATCTCCACACTTCGGTGAGCTCTGGGAAGCTGGAGTTATATCAATGAAGTATCATTTAAATCGAGTAATAGAAAATCAAAAATTGACTTACGAAGAGATGAACACTATACCACGGCACAATGTCATTCTAGACCTGGCAATGAGTAGTCTAAAAAGGTGGAGAATGATCAAAAAACACGATTTTTGTAAACGTTGGTACGAAGAGTAAATAACAAAAAATTCAACAAGGAAATAAATGAAAGCAGCAAAAAATCTCAAGATTGGCCAACTTTAGTTGCTGAAGAATGAGTTGCTGACTCCTTCAAAGTGGCATTTAGGCAAAATAATTTAAGTGCACTTTGGAGTGGATAAACTTGTCAGAGTTGTGACAATCAAGACAGAAAGGGGAACATTCAAGCGACCATTATCCAAGATATGTTTGTTGCCAATAGAAGACAACATTATGAACCCTCAAGAATATGATAACGTTCAACAATGTAATCAACCTTAAAAGTAGTGACCTCAGAACCGGAAGAAGAAGTAACTCAGTGAACAACGATGCCGGAGGTGGCTATATGTTGACTTCATCAACAAAATTCACGCATTTCTTGCAAGAAACTGAATGTTGAATAAATTGCATGCGTACATAAATTGCTTTTCCTCTTTCGGGTCATTCGCGTTGGCGGTCATATTTTTCGTAGTGGCACTATTGTAAATATTTTTGTCATCATAGCAATAATTAAGTATAAAAAAGAGAAAAATAAACTTTTACATTCATTGTGAATTTTTAAGCGAACCAAGCCTTTTCTTGTGAACCTAATGTGAGGCTGCATTAGGCGTTTAAGAAAAAAAGTTCTTAATCATAGAACTTTTCAATATGTAATGTAAAAGTTTAACTTGTATTTAAATACGGCAATCTACGATACAGCTTATTTGTACGTGGGTGGTAGAGGGGACAGTTATGAAAACGCAACTATACTTTTTTAAAAAATAAATTATTTAGAGCTGTGAAAGCTCGTACTATAACTTACATTCTAAATTCACAATCGTTTGGTCTGTCTTTTTATATATATAAAATTCTGAATTAACAAAGAGTATTGTAAACAAAATACGATACATAAATTTTGATGAATTCCAAAAGTTTAATTTGCGCGCGACTTATATAACTTGAAAAAAATAATAATAAAACAAATAAGTCAGGTTTTTTTTCATTTATTCTCCAGAGTGCCGCTGTCTTCAGCTGGGCTGCACACTGTATTGAATATTATTTTATTTCAAATTATTATCTTTATTTTCAAGAGTGCCGCTGTCTTCAGCAAGCCTGCACACTCTTTCTAATTTGAATTATGAAAACTAATGAACCCGATTTTAAAATTTTCCGTCGTTTTTATTTTATAATATTGCTTAGCTTAACAGTTTTGTTTTTATTTCCACTTTTTGTCAAATTAACATTATTTTGCAGCATCGACAGTAAGCGCAAAAGTGCCCCTTGTTTGAAAATTCTCCTGAATTTGACTTGGTTTTGGACCTTGTTGAATGTTTTTAATAACCTCAAGTTTCTTATTCTTAAATCTTAATGTGATCAAAATGAGAGTTGATACAGTATAAGAGTATTATTTTTCTTCATCATTCCTAGTCTAGAGTGCCTGATCTTTTAATAATAAATTTTGAATGTATATATTTCTTCCGGGGTTAATATACCTGGATATAAAATATTATTTTTAATTGAAGCAATATTGTCTAATTAAATTTGACTGTCTGATCTTAAATAATTTGCTGGTATATTATTGCCTTCTGGGTTTGGTTCACATCATTTATAGCCTCTAGGATTTTATCTCTATCTCCTTCTATTAAGTTCTTTAAATTAAATATAGTGTCTTTAAAGTGCGAATTGATCTTAATTTGTCTATTAATCGTTTCGATGGCGTTAAGATCGTTTTCTTCCATTATTTTCAAGTGTTATAGGACTTCTTGCCTGTCGTTGTCAGCCATCGTTCCAAAGAGCCATTTAGTTTCAGTTCCAGTAGCATTGATTAGTCCTATTTTACTTCTATTTATGAAAATTGCTGCTGATGAAGCTGGTAGTTCTTTTAAACAAGTCCTTCCAATATGACAGATTTTTAGTCATATCGACTTTTATTATCCTTCTTCCTTGACTAACTTCGATTTCTTCTGTAACATTATTCGTAAGTAGTAGTTGTGTTTTATATTTATTTACAATGTCTTCCTTAATAAGAAAGTCGTCAAGTAATTGTTCTGGTTCGGAGTGTATTGTGGCTAACTCTGAAGTTTGTTCCTCGTCTTAATTATTTACAAATACTTAATTGGCTGGTGATCAGTTATTTTCTTAAATTTATTCCCCCATAGATATGGTCTAAAGTACGTCAATGACCATTTCCATGATCGTTAAGAGATCTCGATGCGTAGCATACAGCATCTATTGCATATTTGGAAGCATCGGTAAATAAGGTGAATAAGATAAGGCTTATCGAATCGTGAAAATTTCAGTATAGGGCGGTTGACTATACATAGCTTTAAAGCTTCAAATGCTTGAATGTATTCTGAATCGTTTACGTTAATCCTTGTATCTTTTTTTAAGTATCTGATCATTGGATAAGCGGTTTTTGAATAATCTTTGACAAGCTCCCTGTAATATCCTCTCGTTCCAAGAAAGCCTTTAATTGCAATTTTGTAATTTAATATGCAATGTATTTTATTAGAATTAGGCTTCATACCGTCTTTAGTTAATACATGTCCTTGAAATTCAGTGTCTTTACTTAAGAATGAACATTTGTCAAATTGCACCTTAAGGTTGTGTTTAGTTAGTACGTCAAATATTGTTTTGATTGCAACCAGATGTTCTTCCAGACTTGTTGAGAATATAACGCATCGTCTGAATTTCTGATTCCCAGAACTATTTGGTTTTTTCGGCACAATGACTATTGGTGATGCATATCGACTGTTTGACTTTCTTATAATTAATTGTTTTTCCATATCTTCTATTTGTCTTTTTACTTCCTCCTCATGTTTTGGTGGCAATCTCTACAATCGGGTATTTATTTGTTGGTCAGTTTTTGTTCGAATCTCATGCATTATACTGTCTGTATTAGTCAACTGATCTCCCTCCTTATACACGATAATGAAAACGACTTGTTTCCCTTAGTGGTCTTTATCGACTGGTTTATTGTTTACCAAAAAATCTTAATCCTTAATCCTTAATACAAAAATTGATGATATTCGACACGCGCATCACGGGCAAAGGCATACATACTGCAATATTCCCCGACACGCACTTCGCGGGCAATGGAATTTTTGCGCACACTGCAATTCTTTGCCTACGTAGGCCTTGAAACCTGAGTTGTGCGCGTGCTACGCAGCTACAGCTGCTATTGTGAGGCGTGTGTGCTAACGCCTCCCGCTGTTAAGTTCGAGACGGCCTCGTTCCCATCCCTAAGATATTTAATAGCTTGCTTTAATTTTTTGTTGTAAGCGTAGTCTAATAGAAATGATTACTCCTGCAATTACAAATATTGCCGAGAGGGTTGGGAATGTCGACCACCATAAAGTTGATTGCCTTGAAACGTCTTCCCTCAGATCTGCAATATGGTTTGTATTCTGGATATGCATCTTATGCAGGTATGGTAGAGAAAGCTTATGTGTCGTGCTCTAAAAATCTAAAAAAGTTCTGCATACTTTGGAATTTTGTTGGATGTGCATGTAGTTTCGTTAATCCTTATTGTGTCGGAAAATGTGATTAAATATGTCCCATTTATTACGATCTCTTTCTCGTAAAATATTTTAGTCGATGGAACTTCATTTAGAATTACTATTCCATACTCGATCAGTTGTATGTCTGGAAGGTGATATGAGCTTTCTGTTGGACATAAGGTGGTGTTGTTATTCAGAAGGTACATTAAACAAACATCTTCCACAGGTTAACATATGTGCATTGATGTTATGTTATGTTCACATTTTGCTGCGTTACTCAAATTTAACTTAATTATTTTATTATAATGGCTTACGGGATAGATACCAAAAAAATTACAAATTTTATCTATTTTAGGTATTCTTGGTATATAATGAACTACATCAGAGTATTGTAAAATTTTTACTTTAGAGGCTACTAACAAATTATTGACGCTTATCGGTATATTTTCAAGATTGATTAAAGTATTTATTTCAAGACTGTCTAAAATGAGTGGATTTATAATTGTTTATCGAATTTTTAAATTGAATTTTCCTTAAGTTAATGGGTTAATGAATTTATTTGGTCTGTGATTTCATTAATTTTTTGCTGTAGTTGAGAATTAATTTCTATCTGTCTGTTGCTATTTGGAATTAAAAAATTTTCTTTTGTGAGTAGTAATTTATAGTCTTTGTGGTCCGGTGTTTCTGCTATAAATTTTAAAGCTGTTGCTATAAAATCGATTGATCTAGCACATCGTTTAGGAACTTCCAGAATATTAAGAATATTTAATATTTCCTCCGTTTGCTGCTTAATGATTTCATATTAACTATGTGCATCCGATATTTCACTGAATATCTCTATATTGTCTTGAGTTTTTTTTTTTTTGTTTTGTTATGATTTTTTTTCCTGCTATGAGGACTGTGGTTAATAAATCTTTTTCTATAACTTTCTCTATAAAAAATTTCTGAAATTTGTTCCCTAACCGTCTAGACGTTGAGACGTTGAAGTGTTCTTTCTTGGGAGACATTCAGTTATCTACTTATTTCTACCTGATCCTGAGGGGACAACCATGAATTACGTCGATTGGTTTTGCATGAATGAATGCTACTGTTATATCTATGGGTTGCTAATAACATTAAATCAGTTGCCTCCCCCATTTTGTTGATGTGACTTAATGCACCTGGCTATTTCTAATAAAGTTGAATGGAATCTTTCTAATTGTCCATTATTTTGGCTGTGGAGTGTAAGGACAAAAAATTGCTCTATTGAAAAATTATCTCTTAGTCAACTTCAAATTAGAGTGAAAGTCTTTTTCGTTATCCGAAATTATGATTCTTGCATTTCTGTAGCGGCTAAGTATTTCTAATAATGCGTCTTTAATGTCAACAGATGATCGAGACACTATAGGTTTTACTGTTGCAAATTTGGAAAACTTGTCTATACAAGTCAGGAAGAGTTTTTTATCTGTTTATTTTTTTTTATCTGTTATAAAATTATCAAAGTGAAACTTGGACACTACTAAAAGCGGATGGGGATGCCCTTGGTCTCTTCGAGAGAAAAGTTCTGCGTGCGATATTTGGTCCTGTTTGCGTTGATGGCATTTGGAGGAGAAGATTCAACCACGAACTGTATGGGCTGTACAGCGGCATGAGCCTAGTCAAGCGTCTACGGACACAACGCTTAAGATGGCTAGGCCATGTAGAGCGTATGGACACCACTGCTCCGGCCCGAAAAGTCTTCGAATCTGAGCCATTGGGACAACGCAACAGAGGACGGCCCAGGATAAGGTGGCGCACACAAGTGGAGAAGGACATCAACCAACTTGGAGTGCGCAATTGGCGGCAGCTGGCGAAAGATCGTGCTGGCTGGAGAGGCATGTTGGTTGAGGCCCAGGTCCACCCCGGACTGTAGCGCCATAAGAAGAAGAAGAAGAAGAAAAATATCAAAGTGAAGTATTTTTCCTGCATATTTGGGGATCGGTAGTTTGCCAGTTTCTGGCTTGATTTTAATATTTTCCTAATCTCAGGAAAGTAATATTCTTCTATAATTTGGTGGAAGTTTTGTTATGTTCTGTTGTTTCAACTTCTAACTGGTCATCCTTATTTGTCAAATAAATTACCATAATTTCAGTGTGTAAAAATTAAGTACCGAGAAACTCTAACAATAAAGTGTTTTGAATATGAGCTAATGTTGATAGGTCACAACAAATGGCGTTCATTACGCTCGGACTTACAGTATCTTTTAAGCACTTAAATAAATTTTCAACTGAATCAAAATTTATGGTATGAAGTATATGTTTTGAAATAGAACTTTTGTTTGTTTGCTGAAATAGTTTGATTTCTTTAGTATGAATTGATTCTTAAATTGGTCAATCGGATACCGGATAGTGTTAATGACGTTTGTCAATGAGATTTCGCTATGTACTGTATTGCTTGTTTGCAATTCTGCTAAATTGTTTTCATATTGCTTCGAAAGAGCGTCCGCCACTTTGTTTTCTTTCCCTGGCTTATATAAAAATTTAGGAGCACCATCTTTTAATCTTTGTATTTCGATTCTTATCCGATATGACGTACGTCAATGGCTGATGATCCGTGATTATACGGATGTCCCTAGTTCCATTAAGATAATGACGAAGAGCTTTTAGAGACCAAACAATGGCAAGAAAAATGTTGATTTCTCTGGTGAAACCCGCATTCCTGCGCGTTCAAGTTTGCCTAGTACATTTTCAGTGTCATGTAAGCGTACCTGTTCATTGGACGAATAAATAATGATGTCATCAACATAGACATGACAACTTTTGCCTATGTCCTCCCGAAGAATATGATCAATTGCCCTTTAGAAAATGCTAGGTGCATTTTTCAGTCCAAATGGTAATCGGCAGAACTCATATTTTCCGTTATTTATACTGAGCGCTGTTTTCTGTATGTCTCTTTTATCCATCTCAATTTGATGGAAACCTGATTTCAGGTCTAAAATAGTAAAATATTCAGAATTTCCTTAATTAGCCAAAATATCCGAAGTATATGGTATCGGGCACTGTTTCATTAATTTAATATAAAAATAAATTTAATTTTTCTAAAATCAATCACCATACGCAAACGTGGTTTACCATCAATGCCGAAGCCCTTTGTACTAACGACATGAACTGGTAAGTTATAGGGAGAACATGATTTTTGAATAAAGCACAGTTTTTATTTCATCGTTAATTGTGAAGGGGAAATGGGATATGGATAGCTTCGCGTGTGTTATAGTATTATAGGGTAATGCCCTATTAGGTTCGGCGAAGGCATTAATATTGTTTTTATCATTTTATGAAATAGATCTAAAAGGTGTAACGGAACGTGTTCTTCACCTAAAGTGAGCGAGTTACCTTGCTTGCAAGAAGAATGTTTTATTCCTTCCTGACCGTTATTGTGGAAAAAAATAGTATTTATAATGTCTAGTTTCGCCCCAATTTCTTTCAAGGAGTCATATCCTATAATTACTCAAATGTGTTGAGGTTAGAAAGAATAAAAAGTGTAAATGTTTTTCCTAGGTCATCAACTTTGCAATATTTCGATATTATATTTACAACATTAATTGATTTTACTTGAAATGGAGTTGCCATTGTAGAAACTCCTTTTAAGTAAGGTACATTTTTTATAAAATTTTTGGAAGTACCTGTGTCTAATAATAATGACAGCTCTTGTCCATTTACTGTTTTTTTGTAATAAAGGGCAAGAGCGACCTTATTCTAAACAGATCGTGTTGAATCTGTAAACTCAGAGCGTTTTTCCGCTATGCCATGATTATTATTTTGATGTTGATAAAATTGGCGAGATTGTAATGCAACTCTATTGGATCTTTGTAATTCACCATCATTTTGGAAATTTGTCGGTTATTGAAACACGGAACTACCGGGGTCGACGCTCATATCAATTGATTTCTTAAATTTTCGGAAATGAAGACTCTAAGGGCATTTTCCCTTGCACGCTCGTTAAGAGCATCTTTAAGATCATAATTTGAACTATGGGTCATTGTTTGTTTATTAATTATGAGTGTTAACTGTTGGTCGACTAAGTCGTAATAATCAATAATATAAAATTATTTTACCTTAGAATACTTAGCTCGTTTTCCAACACATGAATCGGCCTTTTATCAGAATATGTTTGATCGAGTCTAGCTATGATTGCCTTGAAGTTAAGGACTGTATTAAATGACGACTATGTGGCATTGGCATTGCCCGTAATTTTATTTCTGAAGATACATAGTTATGTAATATTTTTCTGATCCCTCAATTTTCAATGCGAAATGGGCAGCTGTTGGCCATGCCGGGTAGGCAGTATTATCTCCGTTAAATTCGACAAGTGATTTGATTAAATCAAGGGTAGCGTTGCCTGAATGAATAAGAGGATCATTAGATACTGGAGCATATGTTTCAACGCGTGATGCTTGCAAGCGACTTATGTAATTCCCACTGATGCAGATATAAGTGCCTGTAGTTGTTCCTGATTCATTTTTCTCAATTTTCACAATCAATTAAAAGGAATTTAAATCAGAACATTAAATCACTTTTACATCAAATAACAAATTTACACCAGTTACAAAAGTTATCAATCACATTAACAATAAATCCATTGTATTAACTTAACAATTTAAAAATAATTATTACTACTCCGCACTTTTCCTTTAAGTTTTTATTTATCAATAGTCTTTTAACAACTTCTATGAGTTGCTTTTCCCTTGTTTTACGACGTTGGGCGCCAGATAATGAAAACGACTTGTTTCCTTTAGTGGTCTTTATCGACTGACTCATTGTTTACCAAAAAATCTTAATTCTAACTTAATACAAAAATTGATGATATTCGACACGCGCATCACGGGCAAAGGCATACAGACTGCAATATTCGCCGACACGCGCTTCGCGGGCAATGGCATTCTTGCGCATACTGGAAATCTTTGCCCACGGAGGCCTTGAAATCCGAGTTGTGCGCGTGCTACGCAGCTACAAGTACCGTTGTGAGGCGTGTGTGCCAAATTACAGAAGATGGTGATACTGTTCTAGGAGTTTATAATTTTTTCAATCTCTTCTTTATTTAGATGTGTACAGTCTATTTTCCATTTCCGTTGGTCGTTTAATTCATATCAACGAATAATTTAGTAGTCTTCTAAGTAAAGTTCTAATTTGACAGTGTTTTTTAGTTTCATACAGCGACTACCAATATTTAATTCAGCAATGTTTCTACTTATAAAGTCCATTCCGATGAGTAAATCATAGTCTATATTTTTTAATGGCATCTTTTACAACTTGATTTTACTTTGAGTGCCCATTCGGAATTCTTTTAGGGCATCAGTCATTACAATTTAAATTCGTTCTTTAGTTTCATTATTTATGGTCCTTAGGGAAATTTGTGTTTCTTCTATTACTTTAAAATCATTACAATTAACTCTGGTGGAGTTTATGATACTGTATCTATTAGAGTTTTGTATATTATATCATTAATTTTGAAGTTGTAATAAATTTTCCGAGGCTCAGTTCAGAAAATCCATCGGCTCCGTGTTATTAATATCTTGGTTGTTACCGTCTGCAATTCCAGGATTCGGTTCGTTTGTTCTTAAAATGTTTATGTCCATAGGCTGTGGATTTGGATTCCTGTTACTAAACTGTCCTGATGGATTAAATGTGTTTTGTTGAACCGTTTTCTTGATTGATATGTATTTCTATTTTGTTGGTATGTATTAGAGTTATTATTATTGTGGCTATTGTGCCTTACTTGTTCTGAATTCCTGATTTGTTCTCTATAATTATTATTATTATTTTCTAACTTCCTAAATTATACCTAGTTCCTATTTGGCTGCCTACCAAAATTACTTTGTGATTGATTTGACTTATTTCGATATACATTGTGGTCGATTTTTTGTAGATTTCTTTAAATTATCCTCGGTATCCAGGAGGTATGTATACAAAATACTTTTAGTTCTATTAAGATCATACTTTAACCTGATTTCTCTATATAATTGTCCTGCAGTTAATCAATTTACTTAAATTATAACCATTTGGTTCATAGAATTATCTATTTCCTTTTTTTGTCTTAAATCGACTTACTACTACCCTTAAAACTATGTAAGTTGGCCTCCACCACTCCCAACTGTCCCCTATCATTGATAAGCCAACGGCGGCGGAGGCCGAATATGGTGTAACCACCAGTAAAATTGCCGTTCTTTGGCAGATTCCTGTCTCGAGCAGAGATCGTTCTGCTGAACCGAATGTCCAACCAAATGTCAAGATACCTGACTACACATTTCACAGCTAACGGCCGTCCCTGCGAGTCCACTGTGCGAAACTTACGTCAGTGTCTCTTTGTATCCCCTGAGGCCTTGAACAGCGGTGTCCTGAAGGGGATGATTTCACACTTCTGGAAATTGACTTGCAACTTCTAGTCGTCGCAAAATCGCTGGATTATCTCGAAGTCACATTGCAAAAGGATATTTATTACTCGACCTTCGGACCTGATCTGTACGCAATGATATCATCGGCGTACGCTATTAAGTGCGACATTGAACCTATAAGATCGCTAGCGAATATCGCGAACAAAATCGGCGAGCCAATTGCCCCCTGTTGCAGACCATTTTTTTTTTTTTTGTTAAAGACCGTGGTAGAAGTTACGTTGCCATTCTTCACACCGAACTTTCTACCTGTGGTCTTGACATAGATCATATAGCAGTGGTTTACTAATGCCGTATCTGACCAACTTGAGGAAAGTCCTTCTACCCATACAGTGTCGAAGGCCTCCAAGTCAACCAGACAGGCGCTCGTGGCTTGCTTTTTGCAATTATTCCATTGAATGTCGGATACAAGCTTAGACGCGGCATGCATAGTATCATGCCTCGCCCTAAATCCGAACTAGTTGTCCGGTAATTTTCCAACCCAATTTTTTAGAGCGTCTAAAACTACATTCTCAAAGACTTTGCTTATGCACGGAAGAAGACTGATGGGATAAAAGTGTCCTTGTCCCGTTTAGGGATCGGTTGCACAACAGCAGTTTTCCAATACGCCGGGTAATAGGCATTACTCAACGCATTTAAATAGTGTTGCGTTTACGCTACCGCGTTGCGTTTACACTACCGCTTCAGAGGGTAGATGGCGCAGCACAATATTCGGTATACCATCAATCCTACTGACTTCTTCTTCTTCAGTGAGTTGAAGATGCTCTGGAGATCTTCCTTGGAAATCAAGATATTTCCATCTACGGCGACGGCACTATTTGTCATGTGTTCGTCACTGCACCTGGTAAAACCAGGGTTCTCAGATCGCCATTTACTTATCTACTCTCGGATATAGAAGTGGTTTAGCAAGGCTCTGTTCTCCAAATCGTGGTTTGGACTACGAGACTCATGGAAAACAGCACCGATTACTTCAACCTTCTCCTTGGGATCTTCAACTACGAAGAAGTTGTTGTCCAGCACTGCCCCATTTGGATTGATGCCAACAGATGTCAGTATGTTTGCGTTCTCTGTCGTCCTTTCCAGTCTAACAGCCTGAATGTCTTTCTGACCTTTCCTCCGGAATATCTTATTTACTTGGGGGAACATACCCGGGTTGTTGTATCTTACAGCCCGGATTTTGTTGCCCCAGGGCAAGCTTACAGCCATGCTGTATTGATTTTTGATTAACTGTTGCAGGTTTTTGATCTCCGATTTCAATGACCGCACCTCGACGTTCTGTGGATCTGTAAACCGTCTGTATAAGAGCTTAAGTCTTGTCAGCAGTCTACTTTTGCTTCTCGATATTGTCTTCCGGTTGCCATTGTTGCTGCTGCGTTCTAATCAATGTATTCATGGTGGCTACCATGGGTTGCAGTAATTCCTCTATATTGTTCATTTTTCGATTTTTTCAAAGAACTTCGCGTGTTTTTCTTTTTTCTCAATTTTGGCTCTTTTAAACAATTTTTTTGTTTTGCTTGCGTTTATCACTTTTGCTCTTAATTTTCGCACTGTGATCAGTACACTGTTTTCGCATTACTTCACTAATTATTACACTTACAGCGAATTTCCGGAACGGCAATGTTTACAACTGAACCGTTTATTCGCAATTAGTTCGTACACGATGGATCCCTAGTTCGACGGAAAGGGATCCTACCGACTGCGCCACTTATATAATTTGAAGAAATTAATAAAACAAATAAGTCAGATTTTATTTCATATATTTCTTTTTCCTCTTCTATTCGTCTTGAAAAGTTTTGTTGGTAGAATGTTTGTTGAAGTTCGTTAAGTAGATTGTGTTATCGCCTATTTTTTCAATTATTGAGCTGTTGTTCTGATGGTAATCACATCCGGCATTGATTCCCTTTAATAGCTGTGTTATACAGTGATCCTCTGGCAACAGATTTAATTGGCTGCCTTTGCATATTATAGTCTTTTGCGTGGATCTGCATTCTGAGGTTATTCCAAACTGTTTTTTACTGCTAACTAGTAGTTCTTGAAGTTCAATATATATTTGGCGTTCTTGGATAATTGTTGGACGTATGAGGATGTGATTGAATTCCATTCCAGTGGTTATCGGCATTGATAGTACGTATAGCATTGTTGAATCTTTTATGACCATAGTTGGTTCTGAGTATTCTATAGCCTCAATTTCGTTGTCGTAAGGAAAAGATTCGAGTTGAGTAAGAATTTAATTTACCTCTTTCTTGTCAAGCAGATTTGTGTTCATAACTCCTCTCTCGAGCAGCTAGTATGATTTCATTGATTTGGTTATTTTATATTGTTAGTTTATTGAATATGGCTTGTGTGGCCTGTTCTATATTATTTGTTTGTATTAAGTCGAGTATTTTGTTATAATTTCCAGAAAGTGTATCTGCCATTTCCATTATTTTTGTGTTAATTTTAAACTGTCTATTATTATTACTTATGAATTCGTTCTGACTTCGAAGAATATTGTCCCAGTCTGTAGCGTCTGAACTCCCAGCTATCCATTTCCATGCTGAACCTAGACAATTAATGGATCTTGGTCTTCGCTGTTGGTGTTGCTTGAGACTTTCTAATTTGCTTCCGATTTGGGTTATAAGTTGTAAAACCTGGGGTCTGATTATGTTAGTCTGGTTAAAATTTTCTTGCAGTAAAGATTTCATTTCCATAAAAATTCCTTCGTATTTCCTCAGCTCGATGTTTTATTATTATTACATACATAGCTTTAGTTTGAAGTTTCCATCTATTATTTTACCGGAACATCTTTTTTATGCTTATGATGGGAGTATGGTATTCAAAAACTTCCACTGTAGCGCACGCTGTCCAAAAGAGTCGGAAGTAGGGTTGTTATTAGCAGATTTTAATATTTGATATGTGAAAGCGCCTTCCAGAAAGTGTTGAAACTGTAAATTTATTGTCTTTTGCAACTGTTTCTTTTCGGAAAACGGGCTTCAACTCGCTGTTCCGTTTTTTGCCTTATTTGCTCTGTTAAGTCTGAGTTCAGTTTAGGTGCGGAGAAATAATGCAAAGTTTTATTTGTAAATGAAGTGCAGATTTGTGTTTTATGGAAAAAATTTTGCACACTTTCACAGTTTACCTATACATGTTACAAATCTTTTTCTTCAATTTCTGTAGGATAAGTCGGAATTGGTGTATGTTGGAGCTCGGGTTTTTGCGGGTGTCTGTCATATTTGTTCATATGGCAGATGTCACATCTTTTTATATATTTCTTTATTTTGCTTGTCATCTGAGGGAAATAACATAGTTTAAGTAGTTGTTCTTTATTCTCTAAGGCGTTTCTTTGTGCTCTGTTGTGTTCTTCTTGAATTTTCATTTGCTGTATCTTCTACTATCCCCTGTGTTATCCTTGTACACATCCTGAAGGATGTGTTTTCCTTGTACACATCCTGAAGCATTTGGATGTATCGTTCGGGAATTTTAATACCATTTATTTTATTCGGATTCAACTTATCCATAAGAATTCTCACGAGGTGTTGCCTTGTTAAGTCGGTTATTCCAATATAGTGTCTGTTGTTAGATTTAGATTTCAGTGCATTTTTATTTTTTCTTTCTCTCTTATTTTTCTTACATGGTAGACAAAAATACTTAAAGCTAGTTTAATGATATACTACTGATCTTAGTTCTAACTTACTGACTCTTCACGAGTATTCTAAGCTAATCTAGAATTCATGTTTTTTGTCTGCCTTTCGGCCTCTTATATTATTTACATTCATACCTTAAACCTATGTATTTTTTTTGCAATTCCTCCAAGAAAATTGAGAAAAACTTGGATTCCTAAGTCGTTTTTGTTCTTAACCTAACTTAAATAAGTACATAACCTAACTATGCTACCTAAACCTAGACTTAAGCGTATACATACCTATACACAATTACTAATTACTTACTAACTACTTACTAAACTACTTAACTATTTACACTAAACTTAACTGTGTCCGCAATACGTACGGACGCGTGCACGAAGGCGTATGTGTTGATAGTGCCTGTTGTGTGATGGATGAGGTTGTTCATAGGCGTTGACCTTACCTTGGCCGACGATTATCTGATTTTTGAAAACGTTGATCGGAACTTCACAGTGGGAAATTAAATCTGTTCCATCTTCGTCGGCACTGTGCAAGATTTCAGCTGTATCAGTATTTTCTGTTAAAGCGTTTCAATCGGGATAGGGCATGGGCAACTATATTTGTCTTTCCAGGCTTATATATGAGTTCATAGTAATATTCCTCGATTCTAGCCTTCCATCTTTAAAATTTTGAATTTGTGTTTCGTGAGCTCGTGCAAAAGTTAGTGGTTCCGTCAGAATCTTTATTTTCCTTGCTCCGTGCAAATAGTTGCGAAGATTATCCAACGCCCAACCTATGACAAACATCTCCTTTTCGTTGGTAGCATAGTTTTCATCTGTCTTGTTTAAGCAGCGGGGTATATAAGTTAAGGCTCAGCAATTCCAACAGGCCAATTTAGTGGCTTGGGTACCGACTGTACCCAAATGCCACAGCGGCACCTTGTTTACAAAAACACCAAATGCGTAAACAAGCGTCAGAACAACAAGCCAAGTGCATAAGCGGTATCTTCTCTTTGCCTTATTGCAAGTGACAACGTAGTCAGTGGAGATTTGGCGCTTGCCCGAGCCAGTTGTTAAGTACTTCCCCATGAAGGAAAACACAATCAGTTAAATGCAATAAATAAAGGAACGTTTACACAACAAGTGACTAGTATTAATTGGAGCCCAACTTGCAGCGAAGCGAAAATAAAAACCTACGTTTGTGAATAGTAATTCGCATTACTGAATCCAGCGGACTCACTAAACCGTTAGTGCCCTGCCCAGTGTGATACTAAATTGTAAAAAACATAAAATACCCTATATGTTAAAAAACTACAAGTGAAAAAAAAAGAAAATAGTTCAAACCAACAAAAATAAATGCAGACAACAAAAAAGTGAAAAAAAAAAAACAAAAAATGCCCTACAAGTATCTGTTAAATAACTACAAGTGAAAAAAAGAAAGTAGTTCAAACCAACAAAAAAAAAATTGGACAACAAAAAAGTGAAAAAAAAACAAAAAATACCCTACGAGTATCTGTAAATAACTACAGTTAAAACATATGAAAAAAAGAAAATAGGTCAAAAACAAAATTAAATGCAAACAACAAAAAAGTGAAGAACTACTAATATCTCATCTCATTTTTATAAATGTATCATAAGTTGAAGAAGTATATTCAGTCATCCGAGTGACAAATTATCGGCGTAATAATTCAAATTTATTTTTAATAAGCATTAAGCATTGTATTAGTTGTTAGTTTTTTTCCTAATCTATATGTTGTTAATTAAGTTGTAGTGGAGCGATACATTGTGAATTGGCAATCTTACCATTACTGTTACCTTATTATTAATACGTGGTGTAAAAAAACCATATTAATTATTTAAGTGACTATTCCCCTTTATATTACGTAGAAAATAATATTTATTACTTTAACTAAGTTCCTGTTTATTATTCAAACGTTGATGGTAAATTCAAGTAAGTATCATTCAGTTTAGATATTGATTTTGTTTTGTTTCTAAGTGAATGATGGGCGCAAATCAGTTAAGCGCTACAATTACAGCTGCAGTTCAAGCTGCAACTCAGCAGACTAGACATGAGTTTAAAGCAAAGATTGACGAACTGACTGCCAGACTAAATGTATTAGAAACTCCTATCTATAACATATCCTATTTATTTATTAGGCCAGTTAGTACTGAGCCTAATAAAAACTGCGATGAATCCTTAGATTTAGTAAAATCATTGCAAGAGTTTAATGGCGAACAAATTCGATATATTTCCTGGCGGCAAGCTGCCTAGCATACAAATTGTTCGAAAGCCACAAAGGTAGCTCAAAGCATTACCAGGCAGTGGCTAGTATAAGAAACAAAATTGTAGGGTCTGCAGATCAAATTTTGGCATCGCTTAACACAGTGCTTAATTTTAGAGCAATAATAGCGAGATTAGGTTTTACCTGTTCTGACAAGACACCAATTTATCTTATAGAAGACAGTGCGGCGAGGCAGAATGTCAATTGCCAACTTCTATGATGAGGTTGAGAAAAAAGTAATACTGCTAATTAATAAGACAATAATGCTCCATAATGGCAATAAAAGTCTAATTGAATCCCTCTCTGAAAAATACTGGCAAGACGCGCTGAGGATATTTATTTCTGGTTTAAAAAAATCTATGTGCGATATCCTATTTTTTTCTAGACCAACAGACATGGCAGCCGCTCTTTCTCTTACACATGAGCTTGAAGATAACCAGGCAAGATACAAATTCGCAAATTCGTTTCTAGGCAGAGCCGAGCACAATATTTCACATAAACAGAATGTCTCGCCCAATCACTTCAACCCGTATAACCCACATCACTATAAGCAAATTTCTGCCAACCAAATGCATCATCAATAAGCAAATTTCTGCCAACCAAATGCATCATCAACTCAACTCCAATGGATATTGATGAATCCTCTTCTTAAAATAGGAATCCAACTAATAATGGAAAGCCTGTACAGAATCCTAATCAACATCAAAAGTCTATGCAAATATCAAATAATATTAAAATGAATACCAACACTCTTAACCAATACAAACGACATCGCGATTCTGACAGGCGAACACTTTCTAAACTGCAAAGAATCAATCATTTAAACCAAATCTTATTACCAAACAATACAGTTGTAGATAACCAACATTGTCCTTATGGATTCAATGGTACACACTCGACTGATAGAGAGGACGATTGTTATGGTGAAGAGTTTAAGGAAATCAAGAGAAGCAGCGCAGAGAATAACAAACATACCAGAGACATTTTGACGAAATTAATTTTTTAGGGGAAAGTCCCTCCTGCCATACGTCAGTCGAACCTTGGTAGGAAGGGAAGATAAGCTTCTGGTGGACACCGGTGCTGCTAAAAACTATATCCGTAATCAAAGCTTCCTTAAGGCCGTCAAGCCAATTACAAGGCCATTTTATGTAAAGTCACTACACGGAACAAATGTTGTTAAATCAAGTTGGCGCATGGCGCAAAGTTGAAAGGAAGGAGAACGGAATAATAACGTACAATGGAGGTGAAGAAATGCTGTTATATTTTTACTGCAGAGATGTCAATAGCATTTTTTGGTAAGCAATACTTTTTCTTTAGATGTAGACAAAGAAATTGCCTCATTAATAAAACGACACAGGAAAGTATTTGCTGATCCTAACGATACAAATGTTGTGGCAACTATAAGAAAAACTGACAATGACCCCATTTATTCTAAAGCCTATCCATACCCCATGTCTGCAGATAACTTCGTTAACGATGAAATAGAGAATTTGCTTTTGAACGGAATAATAAGGCCATCACCATCCCCTACAACAATCCTATATGGATTGTTGATAAAAAAGGAGTTGATGAGGCAGGGAAACAGAAAATGCGCCTAGCGATAGATTTTCGAAAATTTAATAGTAAAATAATTAGCGATAAATATCCTATTCCTAATACGTCTGCTATTCTTGCGAATCTTGGAAAATCCTCTGTGTTTACAACATTTGATCTTAAGTCTTATTTTCATCAGATAAACTTGGCAGAACGAGATAAAGAAAAGACTGCATTTTCAATAAATAACGGAAAGTATGAGTTCTGCAGACTACCTTTTGGGCTTAAAAAAGCGCCAAGCATATTTCAGCGTGCAATAGATGACGTTATCAGAACAAAATTAGGTAAATGCTGCTACGTTTACATTGATGACGTCATTATTTTCTCTAGACGATACAAAAACACCTAGAATCTGCGATCTTTGAGATCTTTCCTCGGGTTGTCTGGATACTATAAACGCTTCATTAGGGATTATGCCCATATGGCAAAACCACTTACGATTTATTAAAAGAGTGACAACGGTAAAATAGGGACAAGGTCATCTAAAAATATCAAAATAGATTTAGATAAAGAGGAAATTGATGCGTTCAATTGAATTAAAAAGATCCTAGCATCTGAAGACGTTTTACTACTCTATCCACTCTATCAACTGATGCTTCATGCAATAACAATTACAATGATTTTGCGTACATTGTCTTCTACAGAGGAAAATTACGCTACAAATGAACGTGAGTTATTGACAATTGCGTGGGCGTTGCAGAAGCTTAGAAACTACCTATATGGAGCAACACGATTAAATATATATACAGACCATCAACCCTTAACCTTAGCTATTTCGGACAAAAACCCAAACAAAAAATGAAAAGATGGCGAGCATTAGTGGAGGAGTTCTTTTTAACCCTGTTCTATAAGCCTGGCAAAAAAAAAAATTTTGCTGATGCTCTGTCTCACTAACATATAAATGCTGGAAAAATCTGAAAGTTCAGGCTCTATAACTGTACATAGTGAGGCTTCTATAAGTAAAACTATACGACAAAACGCACTGAATTGCATCAGAAACCAAATCATCCTTAACCAGGGATCGGGGTTTCTTAAGAACACAAAGGTATACGGTAATATTTATGACTATGAGAAGTCCTTTAACTCGGAAACGATAAGATCATTGCTAAGGGATAATTTTGGTAAAAACATTTTCACTTCACCTGCCTTCCATAGTGTAAAAAATTGACAGGTGGAAAGGTTTCATAGCACTCTCTCCGAAATTGCAAGGTGCATACGATTAGAAAGGAACATCAGTGATACTGCTGAACTCCTTTTACTTGCCACAAGCAAGTACAGTCACTAATCACAGACCAATTGATATTATCCATTCTATTCCAACTGCAATGGAAAATGAAATTGGAAAAAAGATTGCCTACAATCAAAAAATGAACTTAAAATATCATAATAAAAATAGACAAATCCGAGTATTCGAACCTGGCGAAAAAGTCTTTGTAAAAGCAAATAAGAGAATCGGAAACAAATTCAGCAAACTCTTTGTTGAAAAAACTGTTCAAAAAGACCTAGGAACAACAGTTCTTATTGACAATAGGAGGGTACATAAAAAACAACCTAAGGTAGTATTCCGCGCTTTAGTAACTGACACTTTCGAAAAGCGATCCTACATAGAACAATCCAGTAATCTGAATTATAGGAATATTTTTCTCTTGAATTCAACAAACGTTTCTTTTTTAATGCCTATTATTAACATATAAAAAAACTCATATACTAAAATCATTAGTTAATTTAAATAACAATTATATTGCACTGAAAATATGAATTTGATAATGAAATTGTAAACTATATATTTTAAATATACAATGGACTAAGTTTTGTTCAAAATGTTGTAATGAATAGAAATTGTAAACTAAATATTTTAATTATATACTAGACTAAGCTGAAAACATTGTAAAGAATATAATAAAGAAGTTGTGGACGTCTTCGCTTTAAAGGGGGAGGAGTTACGGCTCAGCAAATCCAACAGGCCAATTAAGTGGCTTGGGTACCAACTGTACCCAATTGACACAGCGGTACCTTGTTTACGAAAACACTTATGCGTAAACAAGCATATCTTCTTTTTGCCTAATTGCAAGCCACAACGTAGTCAGTGGAGATTTGGCGCTTGCCCGAGCCAGTTATTAAGTACTCCCCATGAAGGAAAACACAATCAGTTAAATACGAGAATTTAATTGTTAAACAATAAATAAAAGAATATTTACACAAAAAGTGACTAGTATTTATTATTATTATAATTTATAGGTAATTGGTTCATTTTTTCCAATTTCTCCTTGACTCAACACTGCTCTAATGGCGTGATCCGATGCATCTGTAGTCAATATGAAAGGTTTGTCAAAATCTGGAAAGGTAAGTATTTCGGATGATGCTAGTAAAGTTTTGAGATTGTGAAATGTTTTTTTCTCTTTTTCGTTTAGCTGAATTTGTATATTCTTAAGAGATCTTAAATATTACCGGCAGCTCTTTGAATGTATACGTGCTTACAATTCGTCCATCCTGACCTTCAATCGTCCCGATTGACGTTTTTCGCTCATAAATAACTACAAATTCGCGGCTTCCCATATCCCACTGTACGGTACTTGACTTATTTGAAACCCTTCTATCATTTGGTAATACACGTACTATATCATACGGTCCTTTATATTTTGTTATGATCTTCTTACATACACCTGGCTGACTAACAAAATTTTTCAGCATCACATAATCTCCTATTACATATTTCTTATTAACTCTCTTTTTATCTACTTTTTGCTTATTGTAATTTTGGCTTTTTTTCATTTATCTCTGCTGCTTTTTTCCTGATTTGTACTAAATCTCTTACTTCCACATCTCTTTTAAACTCTTTTAATTTTTCTCTCAATTCCTCCATTACTTCGTCCCGCTGACAGACTCCAAAAAGTAGTCTACTAGCCTTTGTGAAAGGTGTTATTCACTCTATTTTCGGCAAAATCTTGTCCAAAGTGTACATGAATCCCCCACTTGGCATCTTAGCTATCATTGGCGATAAACTTCTATTTATACGTTCAGCCTGCCCATTAGATTGGGGAGACCCAGTAGCGATTTTAATTTTGTTCTTGCAGAAAATCTTCAAAATTTTTAGCAGTAAATGCACTTCCCCTTTCTAAACTAATACTCTAGGTCTGCTATAAACAGAGAAATAGTTTCGCAAACAGGTAATAACTTCGTTTACATTGATGGTACGAACGGCGTACAGTTTGAAAAATGTTGAGAACACGTCGACCACAAAAAAACACATACCTTTTTTTAGACGCCTTAAATGTCCCATTTCATCATGGTATTAGTGTATAATACTCCTTTCCATATTGGCAGGTACATAGAAAATAAATTTATTCCCCATTTTTTTGTAAACTAACCCATTTCTTAACTCATATCTAGTATTTTCTTCTTTTTCTAACCGTTTCCTACTTTCCTGTATCTTCCCATCTTTATTCTGACAAATAGATCGGGTCTGCTCAAAAGTATTCTATTCTAATACTAATATATTAGTCATTCGACTTAATGCATCCACATGTTGCATCTTTTGGCCGCTTCTGCGTTCTAGAGTATAATCATAATTCTGCAGTTCAAGAGCCCAACGGACAATTCTCGGATTTATGTCTTTCTTGTTTAATAGAATTTTCACCAAATTCAATATTCATTAAGTTCTTACACTCATTTTTATACAATCCTCATCTCCATCTTTTGATTCACACTCTTTGTTTTTTCTCAGGTTCAACTTCGCTAGCTTTAAAAAGTTTCGCCCTAGGATAGTTTTAACATCCAACAAATAGTTTTAGATTTCATTTTTCATCATCAAAGAAAATTTCTGTATGAACATACCCAAGAATGTTCAAAGGACTTTTATTAATTCCATTTATATTAAAATTACAAAAGCGAAATAAAAAATTAGATGGGACGAATTCTTCCCTTATACTACTAATGGGGCTGCCGGTATCTAATAGGGTTCCTAATAATAGGAACGGTATTTATGTTTTTTTTTATTTTATGTACGGCATTCTGTAGCGAAGTGCCTAAGGCAGTTACAATTGTAACACCTAATGGGCTTCATGACCTGCTTGTCTTGACTGCGCCTAGAAGTCGTCGGTGTTTGGACTTGAATCTGATTGATGTTTGTAATCACTTTCGGCAGCCAGACGTTGCACTGAGGTAAACCACTGTATGCGTCCTTGAGTGCGTAAATTTAAATCCGGAATCCCAACCACAAGGCTCTCCAACAACTCTTCCTCATTGATCGTTAGCTTATTTGCCATAAACATCGAACAAAAATCGATTCGGTTAAGCGAATTTTATTATGACGAAATTGCGGTAGCGAGTAAATAACGAAGTGAAAATTGAAGAAAAAAAGAGCGTCCACTAGTGTTTAAGAGTGAAAAATAGTGAAAAAGGCATGATACCGAACCAGAAAAGGTAAAATGTATAGCAAATTACAAATTGTCATCGTCGGAAAAACAACTGAAAGGTTTTTTAGGAATCAAAGGATATTATAGAAAATGTATTAAGGATTATTCTAAAATTGCATATCCCATGATAGGATACATACCTGAAGAAAGATACTCGAATCATCCTTAATGATCCAGAGTATATTCAGGCCTTTGAGACATTGAAACCATGTATTGTTAATCACCCCGTACTGAAGTTTCCAATTTTCGGTAAGCCGTTTACATTATTCACAGATGCATTTAATTATGCAATAGGCGCAGTTCTCTCGCAGGAAGGACAGCCTGTATGCTACGCATCAAGAACCCTTAAAGACCACGAGAACAATATTCGGCAACAGACAAGGAGTTTCTGGCGATGGTCTGGTCAGTTTCCTATTTCAGACCCTATCTATAGGGAAATAAGTTCAAGATAGTTACAGATCACCAACCAATCAAATACCTCAATAAAAAGTATAATGGTGAAGAATTGTCACAAAGATGGTGGCTGAAATTATCTGAGTTTAACTACGAAATAGATTATCTCAAGGGAAAGGAAAATAAAGTAGCGGACTTCTTAAGCAGAATAGAAAGTATTGATCAGCTAGAAGAGGAAGCAATGTCTGACGTAGCTACAATTCATTCTGCACCAGAGCAACTACTTGATCATTTTCTAATAAAAGAGGAAATAGTGCATAAGTACAAAATGAAACATAACAAGAGAAATTGAAAAACTTCATGGGAGAGTGATAATACAAGAAGATATGACTAAAAATCAGTCATACTGGAAGGACTTGTTTACCAAAGCTCTAAAGCCAGAAAAGATCGGCATGTATACAGAGTTATCATTCACAGAGTTAAAAAGATCCAGGAAATTCTAATTGACCTCTTTAGTAATAATAAACGAATGAAATTCGTAAAATGTACCTTAAGAGCACTTGAAGTGGAATTTCAAGAAGAACTACATCGGCAAATTTCAAAGTACCGCTCTGTAGAAAGCATTCACAGTGGTATAAGTGAGACATACAATTCATTAAAGAATAAAATATATATCCCAAATTTAATGTGGGAAATACAGGTAATTATTAACAGCTGCATAACATGCCAAGAAATAAAATATCAAAGAGACCTAATCAAACCCAAATACCAAATAAAGAAAAGTATATTAGTAAACTAACGAAATTAGGGAGGATTATGCAGAAACAAGAACTGTAGCACCAATAAAAAATTACAAAAGACTAAGACACAAATATGAGCCAAGGTATAGAATAAAAGATATTACCAATGAACATACAACAAATATTAAAAGAACATAAATATATAATTGCCAACGTTCCTAATAGTTCTACTATTCCTAACCATCCAAACGACACAAGCCAAACTAATGATAACTCCGATTGAAACGATCAATGGATACGTTGAAATAAATATGGGCACCATAGAGATCATCAACGACACAATGACAATTCTGCACATCATCGACCTTGAGGATTTGAAATAAACCGTTGAACAAATAGAAACCAATTTGAGTCAAGTATCGACAGGTGTAGAAATAACATTACTTAGGGAATTAGAATCAGTAAAATCAAAAATATTCACGATTTTTGCTAAAAGACAAAAAAGAGGATTGGTCAACTTTGTAGGTACAGCCAATAAATGGCTTTTTGAGACAATGGACGATGACGATCGACAAGACATATTAGGGCGCATGAGAGTAGTCGAAGCAAATAACCATAATTCCATAGAATCATTAAATAAACAAATAAAAATTAATACATATTTCAACGAATCTATTCACGATTTAAGGAAACTAATCGAAGAAGATAGGGACAAAATTTTAAAAACAATAAATCAGACCGACAAAACCCAACGAAACATTGTATGTTAACACATAAAATTGGACCAGCTTTTTAAATTAAAGTCAGTAGAGGCTAAGAAAGATCAGACCCTAGATAACGTTGCTTCAATTAAATACAACATCCTACATCCAAGTATATTAACCCCTGAACAGTTAGATTCTTTTAAAATAGACTATTATAAAATTAAACACTCGAAACTAGGAATGATGAGCTACAGAGACAATGTCTGTCTACGGCAGTCGTTCAAGTAAAGTGGAAATTGTCAAAAAGCTTACCCACTTAGAAGGATCTTGAGATTTTACAAAAAGACCAAAAAATCGTAGAATATGAAAATAGAGAATAGGTTTTCAATGTTGAAATATATGTAAATGATCTTAAATTAGTACTTGTGTAATTCTAAATAATTGTAAGCATATAAAAATAAAGAGAAAAAGCTTAAAATAATTGATGAAGAAACAATTTTATGTAAGAATTTATATTTTTATGAAATTTTCAATTATTGTGATGACAGAAGATCAAATTTAAGTGGAAATCTTTAAATAAATTTTAATAACTGTTCAATCCAAAAATTAAATAAAACATTTTGCAATCAAAACTACGAATTTAAGACCAAATATCATTATTTTGAAGATAAAATATATAATTTTACGGAATCCAAGCCTCATGTGTAAACTTTATAAAAAATATTCAAGATCATGTAAAGACGAGCATTTCCAATAAAATTCAGGAGAATTCCAAATTTTGGCGGGGTGAAGTTACATATAATGCAACACACCAAATTGAAAAATTGCACGATGGCAATTTTGCACTGGCAAAATGCGAAAAGGTGTATAATGCAAACGAAAATTGTTAGCCAGTAAGAATTTAATGAAATTGATTGGAAGCGCAAGGCTAAGCAATTTATTAGTATAAAACCAACCGAATGTCATCAAATCGGATGGAAATAGCCTCGAAGAAATAGAGGCAAAAGAGTGTGCAGCTGAAGACAGCGGCACTCGTGAAGAAATAGCTTTAAATAAAGGATATTTGACAGCGGCACTTTGTACAAATAAATAAGAAAAAAAATAAAGTTGTTTCATTCGCTCCATCGACAAATAATATAAGTCGCGTGCTGGGTATCGGATTTCATCGTGTGGCTTCAGTCATCGTAACTGGACATTGAGGAAGTAAACAACGATTATTTTAAGAGGATGTATATATTGAGAGGGGATACTACTATGGTGATGGGGGTGAAGTGGCTTACTTGAAAAGAAATCAAATTAATCGCATTGCTTGTCAGACTTGATCGGATAATTTTATTTGTTTATTTATAAATAACACACACAATACCTTGAGAGGAATTTATTAAAACGAATATGTTTTGTGAGTTTCGCTATCCACCTGCCTATGAATTGAATCAAACTTCATATTCAGTAACAAAAAAAGCAATCAAATTAACTACGATGCAGGTAACTACCCAGCCGTGGTTATATCCGGCAGATGAAAGCAACTGAAATCATGAGTCGTTTGCTCTCAATAAATCAGGAGATCATTTAGTTTTTTTAATCTAGCTTTCGAAAATTGAAGCAGTATAGCTTTTCATCGTGTTTTCAATTAATTCAATATTTCCAACTCCATTCTCACTCATACAACCCCAAATCATAACGCTATCAACTTCATATTTTACCGTTAGTATCTTGTTGTTGGGGTGCATTGCTTGTGCAACCATTCTCCAGACCTAACGTCCTCCATCCGGTCCTAAAATATTGTTTTTGGTTTTGTTACTAAAAGTTACTCCATTCCAAAACTCTTCAGAACAATTCAAGTGCTCTTTTGCAAAGTTAATTTATCAGTAGCTTGCGCGTGGAGTACGACCATTGTAGCAAGCACTTCTGAGAACGCACAGTTTCACCACTTATATGACGTTATTTTATTCAGCTATTACTTTATTTATTTTTGCCGCAGACTTTTTTTGATCTTTTTTCACTTTACGGAGTATAAATGACTTCTCACGCAAATTTAATATCGAAGGTCATCCAGATCGCTGTTGCGATTTTATTCTATTATATATTAAAATGTTATAAATTGTTAAAATGCTCCTGTTTAAATTTGACGATGTGTCTCTTAACTTTTTGTCTTCAAAAAAATTATTTTTATCTCTTCTTCTGTAGTTTCCTTTGATTTCCTGCCAATTTTATTGTATGATAACGATTTCGATAAAATATTCAAAAATTTATCAGAAAACGCGGTTTTTATTCTTCAGAATACTGACCCAATTCTTAACACAGAAATTAACAACATATTTCAAGAAGAATTCAGAACATAGCCTTACTATATCAGCTAGACCTCTGCAAGTTTAAATACAATTTTTCTTTAAGACAAAGTAGGCATTAATAAGTTTGTGACCTCATTCGTATGAATATTTCATAGAATATAAAAAGGTAAATACTATACTATACTGAAAAGAAATCAAATAACTCGCACTCCCAAAACATATTCGTTTTAGTAAATTCCTGTCAAGATATTGTGTTTGCGTTTATTTGCTTATTTATAAATATACAGATTCAATTATCCGATCAAGTCTGACAAATTAAGTGCGATTAATTTGATTTCTTTTCAAGTAAGCCTTCTAACTTCACCCCCATCACCATAGTAGTATCCCCTCTGAATATATACATCCTCTTAAAATCAAGGTTGTTCACACCAATTTGCAACTTTCTTCTTTCCCCTCTACCACCCACTAAATTTTCCATTATTTAGTACTAAATTACAAAACAACTATGTACTTTTTATGAATACCAAATACCTAACCAGTCCGAAAGTTTTATTGTTTCTTGCGCATTATTTAACTTTTTTTTTGAAAAAAAAAAAAACGAAAGAAATGGAGAAGTGGAGTCTTTTCGACATGCCCGCTTCAAATGTTATAGAAAGTGCTATGAATATTTAAATAAATGAACATTCCAATTTGAAGAGTTCAATGCATTTGATTGTATGGATTCAAACGCGGTTCCAATCTGGTCCGACGTTGAAAAAACGGTGAACTACCTAACTTCAAAAGGAGTTAAGTTAGACGATTCAAAACTTTTTGACCAGATTTTGTAATTTGCAAAATTTTCTTACCAACAAATTAAATGATTACTTATTTAAAGATTTCGTGGACAAATGGGTCAATTATTTCAGAGCTTCCAAAAATGGTGAATACTATTCAGACCTTTTTCGATTGTGTTAATTTTTTTTGCATTACGGGCCAAACGGCCAATGTTGAGCGCGTTTTTTCACTCGTTTGTTCACATTGGACAAAAGAAAGAAATCTATATTGATTGTGGCGTACAACTTAATGGACCTTAACTGCAATATATTTTATGATGCTAAAAAATATCTCAAGTAAATAAGTAGTTCAGAAAAGTACGAATCTTCTGATGATGAAGATGGTGACATATAATATAAGTACTATGATAACTAATACTTATTTGATGTGCAGCTGAATTTTCAAAAGTAATTATTTTTTTTGTTTAATTGCCTATTTTTTAATAAAATATATATAATATGTTCGTATTAAATTGTAGCATTTTTCTTTTTACTAGACGTGAAGTGGTGGGGGGTCCTCTTTTTCTGGATCGCTATATGGACACACTACGTAATGATAATACTTACAACACTCAATGGCAAAAAGAAATTTCACAAGTCATCGCCTGCGTGATAGCCGCAAATGCATTGCAAATTTTGTTTGTATTTGATGTCTGTGATTGAACCAAACTACGAGTTTTCTTCATCTTCAACTATTTTATCTCGGTTACAAATGTTGTATAAACAATTTCACCAGAAGATAACAATTTAATAAATTATTCATCTTTGGTAACATTATCTACAGATGGATTATCAACTGATACTCAGGATGCATTCATATAGGTAACTGTTCACTTTGTAAATATAGTTTGGGACTCAGCCATAAATTGTGCTATAAGACTCAGAATAGCATTTGTAGCGCTTTGCGTTACAAATTTGTGTGAAAAATGCATACATATACAAATGTACTCGAAAAGATAAGTACTATACGTTAGTGAGTCACTTCCATCACTCTAGTATTGCTTTCCCCCTTAATCCGCTTTAATTAAAAAACAGGCAAACAACAATTAAAATTGATTCAAGGTTATCCAACAGGATGAAATACAGATTAAATAATGTGTAAGATGTTCCTCAGAAATCGAGTTGCTGTAATTGCGGTTCTAACGTCTTCAATATTGGCTTTAAACTTAAAAAAAGTGGCATTGCTAGCTTAACAATATTTCTGTTTACCAGCTATATCAGTATGCCTAGAACGTTGTTTCTCCACCTAAACGTAGTTGTCTTTGATCTGAAATTGTAAATTTATTGACTTTTTTAAAAAGAAATATTGTTACAACTAAGTACAAAAGATCCAGTAATATCTGTTGTATTTAAATGTAATGACTAACCAGTTGCGCCCGGCACGTAGTGCCAACTTTTCTAATTTCTATCTTTCACTGCTAATATGTAAATCCGCCATTTTCATAGTGAACACTTCAACACATCCCCACTTCAAATTTGTGAAATATGAGGAGAACAGAAAGTAGGTGAATGTTAGTTCGTTCGAGCATTCTACCAGTCGAGAATCTAAACCGCCAAATACTAGTCACTAAGCTCGTACTGTAGACACCGGCCCTGATGAACAAAAATGATGTATTTGCAACTCCATAGGGCGATGCTAACAATTTGGAAGTTTAAGTTAAACGAAAAGGTAGAAGGAGATACAGGAACATAATCTTTGTCAACGATGTTAAGGACAAGATAATAGTAAGCCGTGTACATCCATGGAAACTTGGGACATGTTCAACGCCGCCGCCACCGACTCCTGCACAATCCTAGACGTTATGAACAGGTGACTTCCTCTCTACTTGGAGCTGCTTTGATACGTTTGGAGATTAAGCAGAGCCAGCCACTGTGTGAAGGTGAGGCCGTTTTATTCTGGATACTATAAGTTTTCCTGTACGGTTAATAAAGTTTATTTTCACGACCCAATTAAATGTGAAAAGATTTCCAAGTTACTAAGTCTGGAAATATTTAGTACCAGTTTAGTACCATGCACTTACGGACGAGCAGCTGAAGGGGACTAAATCGAACTGTTCAGCGGAGTTGCACTAAAATACATTTATAGTAACAACAAGTTGGATCAGCCATTGAAATATACAGATGTGGACCTAAGAGGGGGCATGAACCATGAACGAGGCAATGTCATTGATCGCGCTTAACATGGTGAGCTGCCAACATTAGCCTCGTCCCTGCACAGGTCAAGGTGACATACAGCCTCCTTGTGGCGTCCCCTGAATAGCCATCACAACATACGGTGTGTGGTGAGCTAATTTATGCAGCGAACCCCTCTGCCCGATTGTTAAATAATAGGCCTGGCCTACCAGTTTGTAGGTTGTGCGTGAAGCTAACTCCCTCACCACACAAAAACAAACCCAGTTCAGAGACAACAACATGCCCCGGATATGGACGGATCTAATGTAAACGACGCCAGCAGACGTATTCGGCTCTGCACGTGGAATGTGAGGTCCCTTAAGAGACCACCTGCAGCCGAACAACTTGCGGAGGCCCTTGACTGCTACAAAGCAGATATCACCGCAATTCAGGAAGTGCGGTGGGATGGGCCGGGCAAAAAGAATATGAATAGCTGCGACATTAACTACAGCGACTGCTACAGGGAGAGATGGCATCGCTTATTCGGATGTGGATTTGTTGTTCGAGGCAGACTTAGGTAAAAAGTCTTAAGCTACGATTCCTTAAGCGAACGCCTCACGACAATCCGCATTAAGGCTAAATTCGGGAACATCACCCTGATTTGCGATTACGCCCGGACAGAAGAGAAGGATGACAACAGCAAGGATGAGTTCTATGATCTCCTAGAAAGAACATACGATCGATGTTCCAGCTATGACACCAAGATCATTCCAGGACACTTCAACTCTCAGCTGGGAAAAAAGGACATCTTTGTTGGCGTCATCGGGAAACACAGCCTGCACGACACCACCTCCGGAAACGGACTCAGGCTGTTGGACTTCGCCGCGGGGCGAAACCTCTCTGGGAGAAGTACACTGTTCCCTTATCTCATCATCCATAAAGGAACCTGGCGATCCCCTGATCAATCAACCGTCAACCAGATTGATCACGTTGCGATCGACGTCAGACACTGCTCCTATATTGTCGATGTCCGAACATTCCGAGGCGCCAACATCGACTCGGATCATCACCTTGTTGTAGCCAAGGTAAGAACCCGGATATCGAGAGAGCAACGGAGTCGAGATAGGCCAAAACGGTTTGACGTCGGAAAGCTACAATCGCAACAGATCGCTTGGGTCTTTGCCGACCGAATCTCCCTGAAACCTGCACTGACAATAGAAGATGAATCGTAGCGTTGTCAAGAAGACTTCAAAGAAGCTGCCGTTGATGTGCGAGGTCATTAAACGTACAATGAACAACACGATTTCGAAGGGGTCACAAACCAATTATGGCGACATCTAGCGGAATTCTAAAATCGATGTACTTCACGTGTAAAAAAGTAGACTCCTGTCAAGACTAAAACTCTTGTACAGGCGGTTTACAGATACACAGAGTGCAGAAATTCGCTCTCTAAACTCACAGATCAAAGTACTCCAACAGATAATTCGCCAAAATTACAGTCTAGCTGTAAGCTTGCATTGGGGCAATAGAATTTTGGCCGTAAGGTCCAACAACCCGAGCATGTTCCCGCAAGTAAATAAAATCTGCCGGAGGAGAGATCATAATGGCATTCAGTGAGTTCGACTTGGCTGTGCTTGACAACGAATTCTTCGTAGTAAAATATCCCCAGGAGAAGGTTAATGCAATTAGCGCTGCTTTCCAGAAAGTATACACGGTCAACTAGACTCGTAATCCGAACCACGATCTGGAAAACAGGGCCTTGCTGAACCACTTCTACCTTCGGAACGAAATAAGTCAATGGCGATCCGAGAATCCTGGTTTTACCAGATTCAGTGACGATCTTCTGGCAAATAATGCCGTCTCCGACGTTGGAAACAACTCCATCCTTATTTCGAAAGATGAACTCTAAGGTATCTTCAACGTACTGAAGAATAAGAAGTTAGTGGGAATCCATGGGATACCAAATATTGTTCTGCGCGGTAGATGTATACACAACACTGTTTAACAATGCGTTGAGTAATACATATTACCCGAAGCATTGGAAAACAGCTGTGGTACAGCCAATTCCGAAACGGAACAAAGACACTTCCATCCCGACAAATCTCCGGTCTATAAGTCATCTTCCGTGCATAAGCAAGGTTTTTGAAAAGATTGTCATTAGAGTCCTAAAAAAATGGGCTGAAGAACATCAAATTATACCGGAGAACCAATTTGGCTTTAGGGCTGGGCATAATACCATACATGCTGTGTCCAATAAGTCTCCGACATTCAATGAATCAAGAACAAGACCCAATGCACAGGTGCTTGCCTGATAGACATGAAAAAGGCGTTCGACACCGTTTGCTAAGAAGGCCTCTTTCTTAAGTTAGTCAGATAAGGAATACATAAAATACTGCTGTTTATGAAAAATGGCAATGTAACCTCAACCACAGTATTTCACATAAAAAATGGTTTGCAACAAGGAGCGGTGGGCTCGCCGATCCTGTTTGCAATATTCACTAGCGACCTTATAGGTTCCATGCCGCATTTAATAGCGTACGCCGATGATCTGCTAGCGTACAGATCCGATCCAAAAGTCGAAGTAATCAACAACTTGTTGCAGTGTGACTTCGACAAAATTCAGCGATTTTGCGACGACTTGAAAATTAGTTTCCGTAAGTTCGAAATTACTCTCTTTAGAGTCCCGCTGTCCAGGGCCTCAAGGGACACGAAAAGAAACTGGCGCAAGTTTAGAATAGTTGACCCACAGGGTCAGCCGTTAGCTTTGAAAAATTTAGTTGGATATCTTGGCATTTGGTTGGACCAGTATCTGTACTGCGGTAAGCATGCAACTACAGCTCTGACACAAGCTAAGAAAGCCTTTGCTGCGGCAAGTCGGTTGTTTTACAGCAGCTAACTTGATTCCAGGGTGACGGTGATCTGCTACATGGCCCTCATCCTGCCAATTATGGCGTACGGTTGTCCGGTGTGGTGGTTCAAATTGAGTCCTTCCCCGATGGAAAAGGTGAGGGTGTTCGAGAGGCAATGTCTTCGGGCCTGCCTCTGGTTGTATCGTACACCTGAATCCAATTACAAGAAATTATATCTCTACGAGGTCTTGTACAACGAGGCAAACCTAATCAGGATAGATAAAAAGCCGACGTCTCTCGTAGCCACGAAGAACTCCTCCGGTTCAGTTGGGCGATCGCCACCCGAGACAGAGCACAGTCTGCCAAAGAACGACACTTTTACTGGTGGCTCCACCAAAACCAGCCCTCGTCACCGTTCATAACTAACCCTGAAACCTGACCGTTCTGGCCAGTTTACATAGTTTTTAAGGTAGTTCGTACGTTTTGTATATAAATATCAAATATATACAAAAATGTTTATGTAAATAAATATCAAAACAAAAAAAGGTGCAGCATAGCATATAAAATATATATGCCACGCATATACATAAATGCCTTATACGCTATGGTGCACCTGTTCATACGCAACGGATATAATTAAGTAGTTTTATGTTAAGTTCTAATAGTTACGTAGCTCGTAGTTTAGTTTTACTTTAAGCTAGGTTAAGTTTATCTCATAAAAACCAGACTACCAACTTTTTAGTTTTTCTTTTCTTGGGAGAAAATTAAAACATATGAATAAATGTACAAAAATAAAATGTATTGCCCATTATGCCCAAAGGCACTTGTAACTAGAATAGTTATAGATTACCTTAGAGTACCTGTGTAGGGTCAATAAGTTAGATTTTAAACTATTGTTAAGATTCAATAAACTAGTTTTAAGTATTTTCCTAGAATTAAGAAATTAGACTACAAACATTGATTAAAAAAAATGCGCAAATAAAAAAACAGGAGACCTGCAAAGCAACGAGAGCTGTTCGCGAGCTCTACGAACAGAAAAGAAGGGAGGAGAACCAGCCGATCCTGGAAACGACCCAAGAAGTGCAAATCGACACTCACCGCCTATGCGTCGATATCAAGGCCGCATATGACAGTGTGCATAGGGACGCGCTATACAGTGCCATGGTCTAGTTTTGACATTCCTACGAAACTCGTCAGATTGTGTAGGTCGGTAGCGCATTCACCGAGACCTTCAATGTCAAAAACAGTCTTTTTGACAAGGCGACCCACTGTCATGTCACTTCTTTAGCATCATCCTTGAGAAGATAGTGCTTAACTTACAAGTCAACTTCAGAGGCATGATCTTCCATAAGTCAGTTCAATTGCCAGCTTACCCCTACGACATTGACGTGATTGGACGAACACAGCGAGCGGTCAATGAAGCCTTTGCTAGCATCGAAGCGGAAGCGACTTAAGTGGGACTGGTGGTAAACGAGGGCAAAACGAAGTATATGCTGTCATCGAAGAAGGACGCAGAACATCGACGTCTCGGGCAGAGTTTCACTATGGGCAGCAAACATTTCGAGGTAGTTAAGGACTTCGATTATCTCGGCTCCGCGGCGAATAGGGTCAACAAGCCCTTACTCTTTTCGAGATAAGAGTTTTGCTTGGAATTTTTGGTCCTGTTTGCCTTAATAGCATCTGCCGGAGAAGATTTACCCATAAAATCTATGGGCTGTACAGCAACATGCGGCATGTTAAGCGTCTTTGGGTACAACACATAAGAAGACTAGGCCATGTAGATCGTATGGACCGCACTGCCCCGGCCAGAGTCTTCGAATCTGAGCCATTGGGAGAACGCAACAGAGGACGGCCTCGGCTAAGGTGAACCACACAAGTGGAGAAAGAAAAAGATAACTAGTTGGGAAATGAGCCGGAGTTAGAGCGCTTAAGTGATTTGCTTCATCTGAAATGGGAGTGAAAGGACGAGAGTTAATAATTGCTTCGATTTGACAAGTTAGCGTATAAAGTTGTTCGAAGGTTAATGAGGCATAACCAATTATATGTAAAAGTACGCAGAATATGATAGAAGTCATTTATAAATTTGCATTTTAACGTTATATCTTGTGCTGTTGAAATCACTAGACATGTTTTAGAACCGCGTATCTCAGGTACGTTCTCAAACAGTGAAAATTGTAGTAAGGGCCAAGAATTTCGAGGATCAGAAAGAAACTGCGGACCACAAAACCATTATTTAGAGCGCCTTAAGTTTTCTGGAGAGATGCCTCGCAAGAGAATATGGGCAGAACTTTCGGTAGTTGGAATATATCTCCATTTATACTCGTCGGATATGTTTTCATTCTTCGTGACTCGGTTTGCAACGAAAGTATTTCAATTGCAGGGTGGATATGAGATCCATGCCAGCATGATGGTTGAATCAGACCAACAGAAAATATTTTCTGGAGTAAGTGTAAAGTCTTGATGAACACGGTTCATTAGTTTGCCTAACAAAAGAGCAGCGCATAACTCCATTCTTGGAATAGATATAGTTTTAAGACGAGCTACCCGAGACTTTGAGCAAAGTAGCCTTATCTTCACAACGTCAATAATGATAATGCTTCTTATATAGGCTGAAGCTCCGAAAGCATGGATGCTGGCATCGGCAAAGTCATGAATCTGAAATTTCCTATTGAATAAAAATGCATATCGAGGAAAATTGATTTTATTTATGTTGTTGATGAATCAACAAATTGTAGCCACGAAGTATATAGTCCAGCGGGAAGAGTTCCGTCCCAACTCAGGCTTTCGTTCCACAATTTTGCATAAGAGCCTTGGCCCTTAAAATTATCGGTCATAATAGAGGATCATTAAGCTGAGCAATTGCAGATAGTACTGAGCGTTTGGTAACTCTACTCGAAATGCTAAATTTATTCTGCTCTTTATCTATTACAAGTTGGTTTAGACTACGTATAGAAAGGATGCGGGAGACGTGCCGTAGGTAACTGTATCGAGCGTGTATATGCCAATGTCATCTGAGTTGGTATCGCGTCATATAATGCACTGTAGGGCATTATCCGGTGGTGGCATTTGTACACATCTGTACTTTTTCTCAATCTCCTGTAATAGCCAATAGGTGAACTCGAAACGCGTATGCTGAGAAGGTCACGCTGCAGTGTTGGGCCAACCATTAAAATATCGTTCAATGGTGAACCAGTTGATGTAAAAGCCGAACCTTTCAATACACAACATACAGTGTTTTGTGCTGCTACAGTTAAAACACAGATTACAGAAGGAATGAAGTAAACTTTATCTTTGAACACATTTTCCCACCGTTCAAGATGTATCTTATTTCTTAGAACATAATTGGTGTGTACCCAGGTGTGTATATGCATAAATACATACATAACTCCCCCATCCTCATGGAGGAAATTATTGGGATTTTGAAAATACAACAATGCATTCCGCTACTTTTACTTAGTACAAAACATTTTTATTCATATATATTTATATTTAACTATTGAAATGCACCGGTTGTGCCGGTATGGGTGCTGCAGGATCTTAATGTTGCCGTGTTCAAATATATACGGCTGTTGCTGTTATTAGCAGGATGAAAATAATCCACGAGTAGGTAGCATGGGGTTTTGATAGTGCACTGATTTCAAATTCTTTAAGTCTTTTCTGGTACCGCAAAAGATGCTGAATCTCGTCCAATGGTACATCGTTTACGAGTATTTGCGGAACGTCTTTTGATTCGGATGGTATTGAATAGAAGCAGATGCTCTCTTATCGTGTCCTGATTGTTCGAGACTGTGTACTTTGAATTATAGAAAGAACAATTAATAGGCAATTCTATTATAAATGTTGCGTGTATCGAAAGTATATCTGTTTGGTGGCAAACTGATTGCAATTTTGCCTTTACAGGAAAAAACCCAATATAGTATTTGTCCGTTATACGCTCAATGAACTCCTGCGATATGGACAATTTAACCAGCTTACATTGAGTAGAACTGTTCCTCACATTGAGTAGGGGAGCGATGTATTGCGCATTTTCGTCTGCGTCAGATGCTTTAAAACGTTGACAGAGATATGTGTCTTGAACCATTTTGCATGCAGTGTCTTCATGTGTTAATGTTTAGCAGATCTGACCAAAAAGGGCTTAGGAGGTAAAAGGGAACTTTTGTTTTCATTTGGTAGGGGATAAAGGGTATACGTGTTTGGAAACATAACGAGAAAATGTAGAACAAAGACAATTTTATTATTAGCCATATAACACTCGACTTCGATTATTTCGTAATTGTCATGTGTGGCAGAAAAATTGTTTCCGAAAAACATTTGGTTATCATTATAATGTCTGGAAAGTTCTCTTAAAATGTATTGCAAATCTACAAATTTTTAAACACTGTAGCGCAATATAATTTTTCTTGCGAACACAATTGCATTTTCCAGATTATCCAGTACATGCATGATTATATTTATAGCGGTAGTTATATGATCGAGAACAATTTCGACAAAGAAAAAACGATCTATGTCATTTTTGGTGCTTACATTTTTTTTAAACTAAGCGGCCAAGTGATTTTCGTTTTACTTAACTATGTTAATCGTTTTATTACAGTCTTCAATTATTTTAGTATTAAGCGACATCTGTTTATTAAGCAGAGTTACTACCTGTTGCTAATGTCTATTGAGAGTATTGATTGCTTGGGTATTTTGCAAATTTTTATAATGTTGCCAAATCATTTCAATTTCTCTCTGCATTGGTAACAGATAAGATTGAATAAAAGTATGGAACTTCGCTCGAATATGTGCGTTTCCCATTTTAAAAGGAAGGGTTCCCGGACTAGATTCTAAGTTAGTGATCTTAATTTCCTGAGCACAACAATAGATGAATGGATGATCGTAATTCTGAAAAGTAGATTAATAAAGAAATTAGGTATTTGTTATGCTATATGTTCTTTTTGTGGTATATGTGATCGGGGGTTTCTAAGGTGATATCATCATTTTTTGTGATAGTGTGATCTTTGAACCTAGAGTGAATCTTATTTTTCGCTCTAGTTTTGTGGTGTGTGTGTGTGATTTTATTCTGGGGATCATAAACAAGAAGGTCATGGCTATTCTTATTTAGAGTTTCGATTTTAGAATCTTTATTCTTTGAGAGTCTATTTGATATCATTTCGTCCATTTTGGAAATTATGCACTTATGCTCTTTTATATAATTAGCATAGAGCATTTGATTTCTATCAATGTCAAAAGGACTTTTGAGATCAAGATGTCCGTTGACGAATTCCATTGCTCTATGTTTTGTAGCTGAATGTATTGAATGCTTATAACCCATAATGGCATATGGCATTAGGTTAAATATATGTATTATCATTTTTATTGTCTCTTTTGAAATTCGTATATGCTCTGTTCGATGTGCAAAGCGCTACACGGTTTGCGCAAACGAACAAACCCAATGAAATGGCAAAAAATAAAGACAAATGTAAAATGTCAAAATGTTAAATGTAAACAAACATCTTTTCGTATATAATAACCGCACAAGCGGAGATTAAAATTACTGCTGTGTAAAGCCCTGTTAAAACTAAACGTGAGTTTTATTGTTCTGTGGAACACAGTTTCCATTTCTTTTAAAATTTACAGAAAGTCTACGGTTAAAGTTTAATATAATATCAAAAACCGAACTTTTTCTGGTCCTTCGAGCCGGATTCTAAAAAGTCCCACCCTAAACAAACTGCAGATTTTTCTATATAAAACCTTAATTAAATTACACATTGATAAATAATAAATTAATAGAACAAATATTTAACTTCGAAGAAAACTCGCAACAAAGTGAGGTTAGAGCAAAGTAGCAATAAACCTCCACCTTTAAACAAAGAAACCTAAGCAATTCCGTGAAGCATCATCTGGAGACGTGCGTCATCAACCCCCGTAATTGAAGGAAATCTTAACCATACATCGATTTACCAACTCTGGAACTGCAACCCGGAGCAACGCAGCGTAATTTCAAAGGCCGGATTCTGCGTAAGTGATTCGTGTCAGTAGCTAAAGTAGAAGAAAGTGAAAGTGAATATGTCGTTAAGAAAATTAAAGGGAGTGCTTACGCAATTAGAAAAGGATGTGTCGAATTTCGGGAAACGAGGTGTCAGTACTCGAGCTGCGAATTACCTCTCGTCACGGCTGCTACTGTTAGAGAAAACGATAGAGTCAGCAGAAAGTATATTTGAGAAGTGTGTAGACGCGGTTAATGCTGATGAAAAGTCTTCAGAAATAGAAGATGTTTTCGAGAAGATCCGTGAAATGTATTATGACTATCGGGCGGATCTACTCGATGCGTTAGATATAGCGAAGGCAACCGCGGACGGAGAATTTGCAGACAACTCCAAATGCGCATCCTCGTCCCATAATGCGATATCCGTTTGCACACATCCCAATCCCCGTTTTTTCCGGTTCTTATGAATCTTGGCGGTTTTTTCACGATTTGTATTCGTCCCTTGTGCACCATAACTCAACCTTGTCTGAAATTCAAATATTGCATTATTTAAAGACAAGTGTATCAGGTGAGGCTGAAAAAATTCTGTCGCACTTACCAATTGTAAACGGGAATTACTGCAAAGCGTGGTCGATTCTGAAAAATCGTTATGACCACCAACGATTTTTGGTGAACACGCAACTCAAGTGTTTTTTTAATCAACCTGTTATAACCCAAGAACGTTCAGAGGACATCAAGAATTTATTGGACACATCAACCGAAATTGTTCATAGCCTGAACAGTTTGAAGGTCCCGTTACGGGACTGGGACGTGATATTAGTGTACATCCTTTTGCAGAAATTGCCGTCAAAGACACAACAACTGTGGGAGGAGAAGCTTAGTTCCAGAGAAGACGACAAGGCGCTGGCAACGTTCGGAGAATTCACGCAATTTCTGGAGACGCGGTTCCGAACACTGGAGGCAATCACCCTGCAGAACAGAACGGTTCCTGAAGCTACGAAAAAGGCCAATACTCGTGTGTCTTTTCATGTACAGTCTAATGAGTCTAAGTTTATATGTAAAATTTGTAACAAAGGTCAGCATGCCATCAGAAAATGTAACAAATTTCTCAAAATGGGTATTCCTGACCGATGCGAATGGGTAAAGAAGCTTGGCATGTGTAGTAATTGTCTGGCATACAGCCATTCGGTGAAAAACTGCATAAGCACCAGTAGGTGTCATTACTGCCAACAAGCACACCATTCATTGTTACACAAGAACCCAGCCAGACAAATAAATACACTTTCACAAAACAACAAACAATCTTTCAATCACACTCACGCCAATTCACCCTTCAAAAACAGCCAGCCTCAATTCAATACTTCAGCTCCAGTTTTCCAGCCACACGAAGAACCATCAACAAGCTCCGGTGTCCGAAGTCATCACTCGACGAATAACACCACCACCCATGTTCTTCTAGCCACTGCGATCGTCAAGGTGAAAACATTATCAGGAAACACAATTCCACTGCGTGCTTTACTGGATTCTGGATCGGAAGCGTCGTTTATCACGGAATCTGCTGTTCAACTTCTTGGTCTGAAAGGACAAGCCACTCATGTTGAGGTGTCCGGGTTAGGGATGGTCTGCAGCGGTACCAGCAAGAGAGTTGTGGAAGTATGTATTGGCTCGTATAACACAGCCTATGAGACCAGTACTCCGGCTTTGATATATAAGACTCTCTCTGGCCATCTCCCGGCTCGAACCCTCTGCATCGATGATTGGTCCCACCTTTCCGGTCTACAATTAGCAGACCCGGAATTCCACAAGCCAGCCAAAATAGATCTGCTGCTGGGCAGTGACATTCTTGCGGATATCTTACAGCCTGAGCTGGTGCGACCTCAGAACCGGAATCTACCCATCGCGCAGAAAACCAAGTTTGGATGGATCTTGTTCGGGAAGTCAACGATGGAGTCCCAGAAGGTCGCCAACTCTTTTACGCATTCAGATATCGACACATTCTTAAAACGGTTTTGGGAAGTGGAAGAAGCTCCATTTCAGCATACAATTGACTCGGATGATGCAGCCTGCGAAAAACATTTCGTCAATAATGTGAAGCGCCTTGCAGATGGGCGATACCAAGTAGCCCTTCCTTTCAAAGAGGGTACGCACCCGATACTTGGAAAGTCGGCGAAGGAGCTCCTTTGCGTTTCAAGGCCCTGGAGAGACGACTAGCAGCTGATCCTCAGCTACGGGATCTATATTCATCCTGCGTAGAAGAGTACATCCAGCTTGGTCATATGAGCGAAGTGGATGAAGAGGATATCATCAACAGAGGTCATTACTACCTTCCACATCACGCGGTAGTAAAGGAAAGCAGCTCCACAACCAAATTGCGGGTAGTCTTCGATGCGTCGTACAAAACATCGGACAGGACATCTTTAAATGATCATCTGAGGACAGGCCCCGCTTTACAAGTTAACGTGATGGACATCATACTACGCTGGAGACTTTACCAATTTGCCTTTTCAGCTGATATCGAAAAGATGTACCGGCAAATTTGGGTGTCGGAATTGGACTCCAATTACCAGCTCATATTCTGGCGAAAGAACCCAACTGATAAGCTGAAGGTCTTCCGGTTAAAAACGGTAACGTTTGGAACCGCATCCGCTCCATATCTAGCAATCAGGACTCTCTTGGAAGTAGCGAAATCTGAAGAAGCAACACATCCGAAGGCTTCGAAGATGATCCGGTCTGAGATGTACGTTGACGATTTGCTATCTGGCGCAGACACCATAGTGGAGGCTAAAAGGAAACGAAAGGAAGTACAAACTTGAAAACTTGCTTGAAAATGCCGGTTTCTGTCTACGAAAGTGGACAGTTAATGCAGAACCGATTCTGAAAGGAGTACCAGCGAAAGATCGCGAATCGACTTTAGTTGACCCGACCGGAGCAACAAACCACGTCAAAACTCTAGGCATATACTGGCTGCCCACAGCGAATTACCTTTCCTTTAGATTTACCCCACCAGTTGACCCAAAGCCAACAAAGCGTTTCATCCTCTCAACGACCGCTCGACTCTTCGATACTATGGGTTGGATTTCTCCATGTATCCTGAAAGCGAAACTTATCATGCAGTCCATTTGGAAACTAAAGACTGACTGGGATGACACACTTGATGGACATTTGCTGAAGGAGTGGAACAACCTTTTTGAAGAGTTGCCTGTCATAAGCAATTTACGCATTCCGAGATGGGTCCAAACAAGCGGAATGTATCGAAAGGAATTGCACGGTTTCAACAACGCATCGGAGAAGGCCTATGGAGCAGCAGTATATCTGCGGACGGAAGATGCAGGCGGCAAGGCACACATGCACCTTCTGATGTCGAAGTCCAAAATCGCACCCATTCAACCAGTCAGCCTGCCACGTCTCGAACTATGCGGAGCAGTCATGTTGTCCAAGCTGGAACATCATGTAGCTCACATCCTTGGGCTCGAGCAAACCCAGATGTATGCATAACACTCGCATGGATTCAATCACCACCATCGCGTTGGGAGACGTTCGTCAGAAATCAAGTAGGCGAAATACAACGGCTGACAGACATTGGTATTTGGAAACACATCCCAAACAAACTTAACCCAGCAGACTTAACATCGCGAGGTGTGTTTCCTTCTGCACTCTTAGACGAATCGTTGTGGTGGAGTGGTCCGGAGTTTCTACGCCATAGTTGAGACTTCTCACTCCCCGACCAACCAAAGAACCTAAGCACAGAAGAAGGCACACGAAAAGTACAAGTTCATTATGCAGCACAGGTAGATAATAGATAATAGAGCTCGCATCGCCAACCGGATACTTCAACCTCTCACGCCAACGGAGTTATGCAAAGCCGAAGAGACACTAGCCCGCTGCGCTCAACACGAAATGTTTAACTCGGTTAGCATCAAGAAACTTGGATCACTTAACCCGTTTAGAGATGCCAATGGAATTCTTCCCGAGGGCGGAAGGCTAAGCCAAGCAGACCTGCCGTATGACATCCAACATCCAATCATTCTGGACTGCAACCACCATTTTTCTAGACTTATAATTCGTGGAACACAAGAAAAACTCCTACATGGCGGCAATCAAACAGTTGTGGCACATGTTCGAATGCGGTACTGGATCCTGAGACTAAAGGCTGCTGTAAAATACTCGTACTGCATCAACAGGTGCGTCATATGCCATAGGCACAGGAGTAAAGCAGCACAGCAGTTAATGGGAGAGCTACCGAAACCCCGTGTCACAGTATCACAACCGTTTTCTCACACAGGTGTCGACTATGCAGGACCCATCAACATTAGGTCTTGGAAAGGTCGGGGCGCAAAGTCTCATAAGGGATCCTTGGCGATTTTTATTTGTTTAGCTACCAAAGCCATCCACCTGGAAGCCGTAAGTGATCTGACCACCCAAGGATTTTTAGCAGCGTTCAGAAGATCAACCAGAATTCAGAATTGCAACCAGATGTACAGTGATTGTGGAACTAACTTCGTAGGAGCAGATACTGAACTACGTCGACTACTCAAAGAGGCATCACACGACTGGAAGGAAATCGAAACCATCACAGCAGCAGAGGGCACGACTTGGAATTTCATTCCCCCAGCTTCCCCTCACTTCGGTGGATTGTGGGAAGCCGGCGTGAAAAGCGTCAAATATCATCTAAAGCGCGTAGTAGGAAACGGCACTCTTACCTTTGAAGAGCTCATCACGCTTCTGACACAAGTAGAAGCGTGCCTGAACTCTAGGCCGCTATGTCCGCTTTCAGAAAACCCGGATGATTTTGAACCCCTCACTCCTGCTCACTTCCTTATAAAATCCTCTCTCTTCACAGTACCAGAACCAGACCTGACCATCGGCAAATTAGGACAGCTCGACCGTTGGAAGGCGATTCAATTACACCTCCAAACTTTCTGGAAGAACTGGCAGACAGAATATCTAGCGCGGCTACAACAACGACCGAAATGGCTGAAGATACGGGCCCAACTGAACATAGGAGACTTGGTACTCGTAAAGGACGAGCGTTTACCACCCGCAAAATGGTGCCTAGGTCGGATCATTGTTTACCCAGGTCCAGACAACTTAATACGCGTGGTCAAGATTAAAACTCAACACGGAGTCACGAAACGTCCAATAATGAAACTCTGTCCTTTACCAACCCACGATCTAGAAAACTCACCCGAAAATCAAAAGAACCCAAGAGAACACGACTTCGAAAGCATCTAAAACTTAATATCAAAAACGATTGATAAATTCGTCCTCTACATATCATATCATTTCGTCCTCCTCATATCATTCATACAGTCCACACTTGTTTACCCCTTTCACGCGTTTAACGTATAAGCACTCATAACACACCTTTCACACAATCACTCTATACGCCCAAGAAGAAAACCCATTTCTTGAACGTAAATCACCTATAGCATACACAATGGCACAGCCATTCTCAAAAACACACATTCACACAAAGTACCTCTAGCGCCCGCACCAACCCAAGCCAAATACCCGAAATTGCGAAAAAAACCCTAATTACACAAATTTATAATTATTTTATAATATGATTAATTAATAAAAAATCACTCACCTAAATTTTGATTACCGAAAAAAAAAATCACACACACCAAGCCACGCACTACCAATATCACACGAAGATCAATGGGAACTAGTGCAACACGATCGGAAGAAGGTAGTTACAAAGGCAAACACCCTCTCTTGCCTCGCCTGACTTTCCAGTCCATCAGCGAGCATTTGCAAGGGTTTCGTCTCACGCCTCGCCTGACTTTCCAGTCCATCAGCGAGCATTTACATGGGTTTCGTCTCACGCCTCGCCTGACTTTACAGTCTATCAATGCACACAAATCAGCGGGTCCTCACTCTCACTCTCTTATGTCTTCGTCCGTTTTGTTTTGGTTATGCATGTTCCTTGTCCTTCATATCTCATTTGAATAATTTACCATTGCATGAGAGGAGACAAGAATGCCGAATTCAGAGATGGCAATGAGGAAGTCAAGAATCACACTGCACATCGAGGAAGACGATGAACTTCACAAAATAGATGAATGACGAATAATTTGAGGACAACGCAACTAAGAGCTACGTTTACAGCGGGGGAGAATGTTCGATGTGCAAAGCGCAACACGGTTTGCACAAACGAACAAACCCAATGAAATGGCAAAAAAAAGACATGTAAAATGTCAAAATGTTAAATGTAAACAAACATTTTTTCGTATATAATAACCGCTCAAGCGGAGAATAAACTTACTGCTGTGTAAAACCCAGTTAAAACGAAACGCGAGTTTTATTCAAAAACCGAACATGCTCTATAATTGTGTAATGAAATCGTTCAATAGAACCGTTAAAGTTTTTATTAAGTGGGGTGATATAATGAATGATTATCTTATGAAGCAAAGCAAATTTTTTAAATAAATTATTTCTCAGTTCAGTACCGTAGTCCATAACTATTAACTTAGGTATTCCGTGGTGAGTTAAAAAAATGTAATTACAGATCTTGTTACGTGTATTGCAGTTACTGCATCTAGAGGATAAGCATGTGTATATTTCGAAAAAGTATCGATTATTATAAGAAATGTTTCGTTTTTGATACTAAATGTATCTATATTTATAACTTCGAAGGGTTTTGTGTTAGTAGGAGTAATTTGAAATCTTTGTTTGGGAGGGTTGCGATAGTTTTTCATTCTTTGACACAGTGATACATTTACAAATTTTGTAACACTGCCTCGAATGTTTGGCCAATAGTAAAAGCGTTTGACTTCACTTTCCGTTTCTATTATTTCTCAATGTGTAGTAATACTTTCGTGAATTTTCTTGACAATTTCATGTAGAGTTTGATCAGCGATAACATCTTCTGAGACTATATTAGAAAAAATAAACCTTAATGCTGAGTTTTTGAATGTGTTTTTGAGAAGTGTACAAAATCCTGGAAGAAGTTCGGATTTTGTTAAGTGAACGGTAATTTTTTTTATTTGATTTGCTGAATCCCTTAAAAATATTGACTATTTCAGTATTGAATTCATCTTGAAAAACCTCTATAAAGGTTCTGGTTCTATTACCCAATAAGCGGCGTATTCGATGTAGTTTCGGACTATGAGTCAAAGTCGATATAATCTATATGCGATTAAATTTTGTCTATGTCGTTTTATTTTGTTTTCGTTTATATTACCAATTACCGATTTGTTGTCCGAAATGTGTTCGTACATATTTCATTTATGTAGGATGGGGACAATCCAACGACGCATTACCGATTTCGATTTAAATACATTTTCATTAGTTCATCTTAAATTACTTACATGTTAGACAAAAATACTTAAAGCTAGCTTACTAGTATAATCTAATGATCTTATTTCTAACTTACTGACTCTTCACGAGTACTCTAAGCTATTCTAGGATTTTTGTTTTATGCCTTTCGACCTCAAACATTTTTCTTTTAATTTATTACTTACAGCTATGCTTATTTTTTTGTGATTCCTCCAAGAAAATTATGAAAAACTTGGACTTCATTGTTCTTTGTTCTTAACCTAACTTAAATAACTAATAGAACCTAACATAAACTTCGCTTAAACTTATAGCTATATAAAATTCACACTAACCTAAAACTTAACTCTACTTAACTATTTACACCTAAGCTTAAATATGTCCGTAAAACTATACGGACACGTGCACCAGGGCGTATGTATTATTTATATGTTTTACATATATATCTAATACGCCGTGGTGCACCTTTTTTTCAGTTTTGTTTTTGAATATTATTTGTATTTTTTTGTATTATATATATATTGTTTCTAATTTTTTCTTACTATAAAATACCTAGGAACTACTTTAACCTATATGAGTTGACCCTATGACTCAACTACGCCGTCTGTTTGTGTGAGAAGCTAGCGGCATCGAACACTGGCTCTGGTGCCACCACCAGTAGAAATACCGTTCTTTGTGAGAAATTGCTCTGTCGCGGGCAGAAATCGCTCTACTGAACCGTAGGAGTCCCACGTGGCTGCGGGCGACGTCCGGCTCGTATTGGAGATGCCTTTCTACTGTTCGGCGTGCGACATGGAAGATGATAGGGCAGCCTTCCCTATCTTGTATTAGGCCTTTGGCGTCCAAATAGAGGAAAGCTTCAGGCGGAATGAAGCCGTTAAGACGTACCCGTTCATAATACATTTCATTTGGGTAGTAGGCCCCAAAGATCAGACTGTTGGTTGAAGCCATGCCTCGAGCAGTGTGACTTCGTATCAACTTGATAATAAAATTATCTGTCTTTATAAGGTTTGCCTCGTTGTACAGAACCTCGTTGGGGTAGAATTTCTTGTACTGGGATTCTGGTGTTCGATATAAACGAAGACAGGCCCGAAGGCACTGCCTCTCGAACACCCCAATCTTTTCCATCTGGAAAGGACTCACGTTGAACCACACAGGACAACCATATACCATAATTGGCCGAATGAGGGCCATGTAGCAGATGACCTTCATTATGGTATCATGTTCTGTTCCTCCTCCTTGTGGGTCAACTATGCCGAACTTGCGCCAGTTCATATTCGTGTCCCTTAAGGCCCTGAACAGCGGGGTTCTGAAAAGGATAGTTTCACACTTCTGGTAGTTGATTTTCAACTTCCAGTCGTCGCAAAATCGTTGAATTGTATCGAAGTCGCGTTGCAACAAAATATATATTACTTCTACCTTCGGACCTGATGAGATTATCGGCAAATGCAATGATGTTAGGCATAGAACCTATGGGATCGCTAGTGAATATACTGAACAAGATCGGCGAACCAACAGTTCCTTGTTGCAGCCCATTTTTTATGTGGAACACAGTAGTCGAAATTTCGTTGCCATTTTTCACAACACACTTCCTACCTGTGACCATGTCATAGATCATATATAGCAATGTTTTATTGATGCCGAGCCTGACCAACTTAAGGAAGAGACCTTCTAACTATACGGTGTCGAACGCCTTCTCCATGTCGATCAGGCAGGCGCCTGTACACTGGGTCTTGTTTCTATTCCACTGTATGTCGGAAACCAATTTAGACGCAGCATGAATGGTGTCGTACCTCGCTTTGAAGCCAAATTGATTTTCCGGTACTATTTGTTTTGCCCCAACCCATTCTTTCAAAGCTCTAATGACTATCTTCTCGAATACCTTGCTTATGCACGGAAGAAGACTTATAGACCGGAGATTTGTCGGGATGGAAGTGTCTTTGTCGTGTTTCGGAATTGGCTGTACCACAGCTGTTTTCCAATGCTTCGGGTAATATGCATTACTCAACGCATTGTTAAACAGTGTTGTGTATACATCCACCGCCTCAGAGGGTAGATGGCGCAGAACAATATTTGGTATTCCATCGATTCCCCCTGACTTCTTATTCTTCAGTGAGTTGAAGATACCCTGGAGTTCTTCTTTCGAAATAAGGATGGAGTTGTTTCCATCGTCGGCGACGGCATTATTTGCCAGAAGATCGTCACTGAATCTGGTAAAACCAGAATTCTCGGATCGCCATTGACTAATTTCGTTCCGAAGGTAGAAGTGGTTCAGCAAGGCCCCGTTCTCCAGGTCGTGGTTCGGACAACGAGTCTCACAGACTGTGTATACTTTCTGGAAAACAGCACCAATTGGATTAACCTTCTCCTTGGGATCTTCCACTACGAAGAAGTCGTTGTCAAGCACTGCCCCGTCTGGATCGATGCCAACTGACGTAAGTAGGTTGGCGTTGTTTGTTGTTCTGCCAAGTCGAACGCACTGAATGCCATTATGATCTCTCCTCCGGCAGATTTTATTTACTTGCGGGAACATGCTCGGGTTGTTGGACCTTACAGCCAGAATTCTATTGCCCCAATGCAAGCTTACAGCTAGACTGTAATTTTGGCGAATTATCTGTTGGAGTACTTTGATCTGTGACTTTAGAGAGCGAATTTCTGCACTCTGTGTATCTGTAAACCGCCCGTACAAGAGTTTTACTCTTGATAGGAGTCTACTTTTTTGCACGTGAAGTGCATCGATTTCAGAGTTCCGATAGATGTCTCCATAATTGGTTTGTGACATCTTCGGAATTGTCATGTCCATTGTACGTTTAATGACCTCGTCCATTGTGTGAGGTACCTGTCAACCTCTTCGTTCGTGAGGTTTCTGTTTGTAGGAGGATTGATCACACTCGAACTTATTTCTCTGGATAAGGCTCTAGAAAAACGTGGCCAGCGCACCTTATTATAATTATAAGGATGCGCTTGGACATATTCCTCTAGTTCCTCCAGTTTGTTCGGGAACTGTATTACAACGGCGAGACCACAGTGATCACTGTCATACTCGACCGTAGATAAACAGTTCCTCGTGCGTCGCTCCACGTTAAGTATCGTATTCTTTCCACCTTGGAGAGAGATGCGTGCGATGGATGCTTCTAGCACACTAAATCTACGTACTACATTGCTATATACAACCTTATGACAAATGTTCTTTTTAATCAAGAGCGCGACCCCGCCACCTCGAGTGGATTGGGGTCGGTCTCTTCTGACTCTATGGTAATTTTTATACCTGAGAATGCGCGTCTGGTTTAGCTTAGTTTCGCTAGCCATCAGAACGTCAGGATTGTGAGTTTACAACAAGTTTGAGAGCGTTAGTTTTCGTTCGATCCTTATCAGCGAATTTACATTCACTGCTAGGATCATAAGGGTTCTTACCTCGCGAGAGCCCATTATATCTGTACGCGTTTGTTTGCGGGCAGCTGAGAGAAGAGGAAATCTACTCAAGCCGTCTGCGCAAGGAAACTGGTCTGTAGTTCGACCATCTGTTTCTGCAAGGCATTCATCTGCGCTTGCATCGACAGGATGGAAGTCATTACATCCCTTATGGAGGGCTCTGCCTCGGGTTCCCTAGCCATTGTAGCAGAGGGAACCTTCGGCATTGTCCGTTGTGTCGGTTCTCTGCTTGACACCATTTGGGCGTAGGAGATAGCCGGCGTAACAGTAGTAGCTACAGCACGGGCCGCTGAACTGGTTTCTACCTTTTTGTCGTTCCTAACTTCCTTTACTCTCTGCTGGAGTTCTTTGATTCGTGGACACCCCAAATAGGTTGCGGGGTGTCCGTTTCCTCCGCAGAGTACACACTTGAGGAGCGCCTTATCCTCAACTTCATCCGTACCTAAAGGACATTCCCCTTTGTTGTGGCTGAAAGTGCATCGTGCGCAGCGGAACTCCATATTGCAGTTCTCCGCGACGTGGCCTAGCCTTCTGCACCTCGCACATTGAAGTACGTGGTCAGTTTTGTTTAATTTCCCCATTTTACACTAAGACCGCCTACGAAACGGATTTTCCGTATATTGTCAATTTTCGTGCCCTAGGATACCTGAACTAAGAAGAAGGGAAGTGCCTTCCTCTTCGGTTACGCTGCCGCAGTGCTGAAAGGCTTAACCCCTACGAACTGGACCTCGTCGCCTTCAACTCGTCGCAGCTTGTCGAGGAGGACCTTCGGATCCGTAGAAAGACTTATGCCTTTGAGGAGCAAGGACTGTGGCCTTTCTCCTCTGGGGGTGTACGTATAATTATCAGCGTTCGATGCCGTTAACTTTTCTTTTAGAAATCTAAATCCGCCCATTCTTTAGCAATGAACGGCGTGGGTAACCGGAGTCTTATATTTTATATAATAAGTCTTATTTTCTAGGGCCAACTGTTCCTTTCCCATACCGAAGACGTTTATTGGTGGGCAGCGGACATTGGATTTCTGCTGTTGTTGCTGTTGCTCCTGTTGGTTTTGCTGCTGATTCTGCTGTCGTTTGTGCTGCTGTGTATGTTGTTGTTTCTGCTGATGTGACTGCAGTTGCTGTTCCTTCTGTTTTTGTTGTTGTTGTTGCTGTGTCTGCTTCTGTTGTTGTTGTTGCAATTTGAACTTCTGTTGAGCTTTTTGTAGACGTTCCGCTGCCTTTGATGTGGACAGCAGCCGTTCTTGGCTTTTTTTCTTTTGCTCAACATGTAGCTTTTGTCTTTGTTGGAGCTTTAGTATCTCGTTCCGTTGCTCCATTTGCTTTGCTGCTTTCTCAGCAGCTTTCCTCGACGCGAATTCTTCGTATAGGAACTTAGTATGGGCGTCAAGCTTCGCCCTTTCCTCGTCGAGTTTCTTAAGCTTCGTCTCCTCTTCTCTAAATTGCTCCTCCTCATCGTCGGCGTCCGATGTGGCGAGCACCTGAAAGGAGTTCTCGCTCCCTTTGTATGAAAATCGGCATTCGTTGCCCTCCGATTCACATTGCAGGGCATCAATGTCGATTGCCACTGCAGCTGAAGCCGAGTTTGTTGTTGCTCTGGTTATTGCTACTGTTTTTGTTGGCGTAGTTCTCTTGATCGCAACCGTCCCAACTTTGTTTGCTGCGACCACTTCCTCATCTGACGTCATTGCTGTCGTCCGACGCTTCGTGAGATTGAGCTGCGGCTGCAGCCTCTTCCTTCTCTTCTTTATATCGGTAGTTCCACTCGTGGGGCTAGCCACACGGATGCTACCGTCACTGGTTAGGTGGCCTGAAATCCCGACCACCGGTGTTTTGAAATCACCCGATTTACTGAGCTCGGGTCGCTCGTGAGTCTCCATTTCACACTTCTTACTCACTTACTTACTTACTGTATGTCTTAATTAAAAAAAACACTTTTTTTTAATTTTCCCTCGGGATTCGAACCGGGGATGTTTGTTTCACTTTATTCGTGTTCTTTATTCGTGGCGAGAAGAATTCGGAATTGAATATTTGAAAGTGAAATTGTGAAAAAAAATTTAAATGATCGATAGACTTACATAAGTGAAGTACGCAGAAAGTGTGTATCGAGACAAACGGCCCGCCAGAGGACAGTGAAGAACAACGGCGACATCAATCCCGTTCGTTAAGTGCGAGAGTTAGTGCGTGTGTGCGAAAAGCGAAAAAACGCAACGGTTTACGAAATTACGGATGTGAGAACAAAGAAGCAACGAAGCGTCGAGGCAAGAAGAAGAGAAGACCACAGAAGAGGGGAACACTAGAAACGGGGAATGCAGTTAATTTGTATACTATTTTGAATGGATTTATTGAATTGATGAATTTGAATTAATTTACTATTATTTGATTATTTTGTATTATAATTTCGTTAAAACTAAATATTGTAATGGATAGGGAATCGATTTTAGCTCTAACTGTAGAATGTCTTACGGAAAAACTGAACGGATTCAATCTACCAAATACGGGACTGAAAACTGTACTTCAGGATAAACTCCTCCGGTAGTTACTCGATGTCCCAGTTGAAGAAATAAATTCGGAGTACGATACCGGTTCAGAGATTGAGCGAGAAACGGGATTTAGAGTAATGTTCACGCTACGTCATATAGAGGATTCTCTGCCAACATTCAACGGAATTACCCACCCCGACATCAATCTATCAAGAACGCCAAATAGTTGATGAAAGGTGCAGCCAAATTTTTTGTGCGAACCCAGTCCGGAATAAGAAATTGGCAATCGTTAAAAGAGGCACTCATCGAAGAGTTTGGAACCAAACTGTCATCCGCTGAAGGCCACCGGTTAATAATGAACCGTAAGAAGAAACCAACCGAATCACTGCGGGAGTATTTGTACAGCTTGATGGAGATAGGCAAATCTATTTTACTGGATGATGAAAGCCTCATCGAATATTTTGCAGCAGGAATTCCCGATAATAATAATAATAATAATTGAGTGGCACTACAGCCCATAACGGACCAGGGCCTAGCTTCTACAACACCTACTCGTGTTGTGCATGCTACTGTTCTTCACGAGTAGAAGGGACCTACAGTTTTTTGCCGATTCCGAACGGCGAGATTTGAGAAGCTTTCCATAGACAATTAATACTCTTTGAGTGTTGTCAGCAACTCGAAAGAGGTGGTGCCGTGAAAAAAATTCTAGATGTCCCGTCCGGGAATCGAACCCTGACTTTCTGCGCCGCGGTCGATGCACTTACCAATTTCCGGTAGCAGAGATAATAAAGATTTTACCAGGCGAAAACACTTGCTGATTTAAAAGACCAAATAAGAGTATACGAGAAGGTTCGGGGGCCAAACCAGTAGTCATCATACTCAAGATACATACATACAAGCCAGAGATTGTAGAACACATACGCTTAGGTGTTATAGTAGCGGACAACCAGGTCATAGGTCATCGGAATGCGGAACCAGAGGTCATTCTGAACGACGGAAACCAAAGGAGTGTACATACTGCAATATCAGATGACAAAGCCGAAATTCCAGAAGCCTTGGTATGTTAATGTTATTGTTTCGTTAATGTTTCATGTTGCTAGGGAACAGGATCTTCAATATTCAGCATTCCTCGGAAATAAAATTCTCGACGTGGTAGATGTTGAACTTGCAGTTAGTGAATCGATTTTCAAGAAAAAGCGAAACAATGTCGAAACAACTGGAACTGAGACAATGACAAGTCGAAAAATTTTTGCTGGGTGTCCTGGATGTTCGAAGGCAAATGGAAGAGATTTCGGGTTAAAGGGACGTGCACGGGCTGTTGCTAGTTGTAAAAATTGCGAACATACTGATCCAAGTAAAATCGATAGTGAGAAGTCCGAAGAATTCGAATTACAGGGGGAATTTCAAACAATCTGCCTATCAGCGGAAGAAAGAGAATTTATAAGGGAGCCGAGTATTGAGACAAAACCTTTGAAGCGTAATTGTGAAGAAAAGCTTAGAAGATTGATAGCAGATTATATTCCAAGGAAAAGCAAGAAATCTCCTATTTAAATGAAACTTGTGTTAACCGATGATGTTCCGGTCTATCAAAGAGCACGAAGAATGTCGTATGCGGCTCAAAAGTTCGTAGAAACTTGCGAGAGGGAATCATAAAACCAAGTAGTTCGGAGTATGCCTCACCAATAGTACTAGTAAAGAAGAAGAAAGGAAACAAACGACTTTGCTGCAGTAATTGCTAAGCCGCTGACTGATTTACTGCGTAAGAAGACTGATTTTAAGATGGACATTGAACAATTGTTAGCTTTTGAGCAACTGAAAGAGTCGTTAGTAAGTGCACCAGTGCTTAAACTGTTCAATCCTCAGGCACCAACCGAGATTTACACAGATGCGAGCATGTACGGATATGGAGCAATGTTACTGCAGAAGGATTCGGAAGACCAACAATTTTATCTTGTACAGTTTATTAGCCGGAAGACTACGTCAGCAGAAGAAAAATATCACTCGTACGAGCTGGAAGTATTGACGATTATAGAGGCCTTGAACAAGTGGCGAGTTTACGTGTTGGGGACAAAAATAAAGATAGTGACTGGTTGCAATGCTTTTACGATGACAATGGCGAAAAAGGACTTTCCGTTAAGAGTGTCGAGATGGGCTATGTTTCTGCAACAGTTCGTTTAGAACAATAAAGTATTAGCAAAAAAATCAGAAGGGGACCGTGACATTCTTGCGGATATCTTACAGCCTGAGCTGGTGCGACCTCAGAACCGGAATCTACCCATCGCGCAGAAAACCAAGTTTGGATGGATCTTGTTCGGGAAGTCAACGATGGAGTCCCAGAAGGTCGCCAACTCTTTTACGCATTCAGATATCGACACATTCTTAAAACGGTTTTGGGAAGTGGAAGAAGCTCCATTTCAGCATACAATTGACTCGGATGATGCAGCCTGCGAAAAACATTTCGTCAATAATGTGAAGCGCCTTGCAGATGGGCGATACCAAGTAGCCCTTCCTTTCAAAGAGGGTACGCACCCGATACTTGGAAAGTCGGCGAAGGAGCTCCTTTGCGTTTCAAGGCCCTGGAGAGACGACTAGCAGCTGATCCTCAGCTACGGGATCTATATTCATCCTGCGTAGAAGAGTACATCCAGCTTGGTCATATGAGCGAAGTGGATGAAGAGGATATCATCAACAGAGGTCATTACTACCTTCCACATCACGCGGTAGTAAAGGAAAGCAGCTCCACAACCAAATTGCGGGTAGTCTTCGATGCGTCGTACAAAACATCGGACAGGACATCTTTAAATGATCATCTGAGGACAGGCCCCGCTTTACAAGTTAACGTGATGGACATCATACTACGCTGGAGACTTTACCAATTTGCCTTTTCAGCTGATATCGAAAAGATGTACCGGCAAATTTGGGTGTCGGAATTGGACTCCAATTACCAGCTCATATTCTGGCGAAAGAACCCAACTGATAAGCTGAAGGTCTTCCGGTTAAAAACGGTAACGTTTGGAACCGCATCCGCTCCATATCTAGCAATCAGGACTCTCTTGGAAGTAGCGAAATCTGAAGAAGCAACACATCCGAAGGCTTCGAAGATGATCCGGTCTGAGATGTACGTTGACGATTTGCTATCTGGCGCAGACACCATAGTGGAGGCTAAAAGGAAACGAAAGGAAGTACAAACTTGAAAACTTGCTTGAAAATGCCGGTTTCTGTCTACGAAAGTGGACAGTTAATGCAGAACCGATTCTGAAAGGAGTACCAGCGAAAGATCGCGAATCGACTTTAGTTGACCCGACCGGAGCAACAAACCACGTCAAAACTCTAGGCATATACTGGCTGCCCACAGCGAATTACCTTTCCTTTAGATTTACCCCACCAGTTGACCCAAAGCCAACAAAGCGTTTCATCCTCTCAACGACCGCTCGACTCTTCGATACTATGGGTTGGATTTCTCCATGTATCCTGAAAGCGAAACTTATCATGCAGTCCATTTGGAAACTAAAGACTGACTGGGATGACACACTTGATGGACATTTGCTGAAGGAGTGGAACAACCTTTTTGAAGAGTTGCCTGTCATAAGCAATTTACGCATTCCGAGATGGGTCCAAACAAGCGGAATGTATCGAAAGGAATTGCACGGTTTCAACAACGCATCGGAGAAGGCCTATGGAGCAGCAGTATATCTGCGGACGGAAGATGCAGGCGGCAAGGCACACATGCACCTTCTGATGTCGAAGTCCAAAATCGCACCCATTCAACCAGTCAGCCTGCCACGTCTCGAACTATGCGGAGCAGTCATGTTGTCCAAGCTGGAACATCATGTAGCTCACATCCTTGGGCTCGAGCAAACCCAGATGTATGCATAACACTCGCATGGATTCAATCACCACCATCGCGTTGGGAGACGTTCGTCAGAAATCAAGTAGGCGAAATACAACGGCTGACAGACATTGGTATTTGGAAACACATCCCAAACAAACTTAACCCAGCAGACTTAACATCGCGAGGTGTGTTTCCTTCTGCACTCTTAGACGAATCGTTGTGGTGGAGTGGTCCGGAGTTTCTACGCCATAGTTGAGACTTCTCACTCCCCGACCAACCAAAGAACCTAAGCACAGAAGAAGGCACACGAAAAGTACAAGTTCATTATGCAGCACAGGTAGATAATAGATAATAGAGCTCGCATCGCCAACCGGATACTTCAACCTCTCACGCCAACGGAGTTATGCAAAGCCGAAGAGACACTAGCCCGCTGCGCTCAACACGAAATGTTTAACTCGGTTAGCATCAAGAAACTTGGATCACTTAACCCGTTTAGAGATGCCAATGGAATTCTTCCCGAGGGCGGAAGGCTAAGCCAAGCAGACCTGCCGTATGACATCCAACATCCAATCATTCTGGACTGCAACCACCATTTTTCTAGACTTATAATTCGTGGAACACAAGAAAAACTCCTACATGGCGGCAATCAAACAGTTGTGGCACATGTTCGAATGCGGTACTGGATCCTGAGACTAAAGGCTGCTGTAAAATACTCGTACTGCATCAACAGGTGCGTCATATGCCATAGGCACAGGAGTAAAGCAGCACAGCAGTTAATGGGAGAGCTACCGAAACCCCGTGTCACAGTATCACAACCGTTTTCTCACACAGGTGTCGACTATGCAGGACCCATCAACATTAGGTCTTGGAAAGGTCGGGGCGCAAAGTCTCATAAGGGATCCTTGGCGATTTTTATTTGTTTAGCTACCAAAGCCATCCACCTGGAAGCCGTAAGTGATCTGACCACCCAAGGATTTTTAGCAGCGTTCAGAAGATCAACCAGAATTCAGAATTGCAACCAGATGTACAGTGATTGTGGAACTAACTTCGTAGGAGCAGATACTGAACTACGTCGACTACTCAAAGAGGCATCACACGACTGGAAGGAAATCGAAACCATCACAGCAGCAGAGGGCACGACTTGGAATTTCATTCCCCCAGCTTCCCCTCACTTCGGTGGATTGTGGGAAGCCGGCGTGAAAAGCGTCAAATATCATCTAAAGCGCGTAGTAGGAAACGGCACTCTTACCTTTGAAGAGCTCATCACGCTTCTGACACAAGTAGAAGCGTGCCTGAACTCTAGGCCGCTATGTCCGCTTTCAGAAAACCCGGATGATTTTGAACCCCTCACTCCTGCTCACTTCCTTATAAAATCCTCTCTCTTCACAGTACCAGAACCAGACCTGACCATCGGCAAATTAGGACAGCTCGACCGTTGGAAGGCGATTCAATTACACCTCCAAACTTTCTGGAAGAACTGGCAGACAGAATATCTAGCGCGGCTACAACAACGACCGAAATGGCTGAAGATACGGGCCCAACTGAACATAGGAGACTTGGTACTCGTAAAGGACGAGCGTTTACCACCCGCAAAATGGTGCCTAGGTCGGATCATTGTTTACCCAGGTCCAGACAACTTAATACGCGTGGTCAAGATTAAAACTCAACACGGAGTCACGAAACGTCCAATAATGAAACTCTGTCCTTTACCAACCCACGATCTAGAAAACTCACCCGAAAATCAAAAGAACCCAAGAGAACACGACTTCGAAAGCATCTAAAACTTAATATCAAAAACGATTGATAAATTCGTCCTCTACATATCATATCATTTCGTCCTCCTCATATCATTCATACAGTCCACACTTGTTTACCCCTTTCACGCGTTTAACGTATAAGCACTCATAACACACCTTTCACACAATCACTCTATACGCCCAAGAAGAAAACCCATTTCTTGAACGTAAATCACCTATAGCATACACAATGGCACAGCCATTCTCAAAAACACACATTCACACAAAGTACCTCTAGCGCCCGCACCAACCCAAGCCAAATACCCGAAATTGCGAAAAAAACCCTAATTACACAAATTTATAATTATTTTATAATATGATTAATTAATAAAAAATCACTCACCTAAATTTTGATTACCGAAAAAAAAAATCACACACACCAAGCCACGCACTACCAATATCACACGAAGATCAATGGGAACTAGTGCAACACGATCGGAAGAAGGTAGTTACAAAGGCAAACACCCTCTCTTGCCTCGCCTGACTTTCCAGTCCATCAGCGAGCATTTGCAAGGGTTTCGTCTCACGCCTCGCCTGACTTTCCAGTCCATCAGCGAGCATTTACATGGGTTTCGTCTCACGCCTCGCCTGACTTTACAGTCTATCAATGCACACAAATCAGCGGGTCCTCACTCTCACTCTCTTATGTCTTCGTCCGTTTTGTTTTGGTTATGCATGTTCCTTGTCCTTCATATCTCATTTGAATAATTTACCATTGCATGAGAGGAGACAAGAATGCCGAATTCAGAGATGGCAATGAGGAAGTCAAGAATCACACTGCACATCGAGGAAGACGATGAACTTCACAAAATAGATGAATGACGAATAATTTGAGGACAACGCAACTAAGAGCTACGTTTACAGCGGGGGAGAATGTTCGATGTGCAAAGCGCAACACGGTTTGCACAAACGAACAAACCCAATGAAATGGCAAAAAAAAGACATGTAAAATGTCAAAATGTTAAATGTAAACAAACATTTTTTCGTATATAATAACCGCTCAAGCGGAGAATAAACTTACTGCTGTGTAAAACCCAGTTAAAACGAAACGCGAGTTTTATTCAAAAACCGAACATGCTCTATAATTGTGTAATGAAATCGTTCAATAGAACCGTTAAAGTTTTTATTAAGTGGGGTGATATAATGAATGATTATCTTATGAAGCAAAGCAAATTTTTTAAATAAATTATTTCTCAGTTCAGTACCGTAGTCCATAACTATTAACTTAGGTATTCCGTGGTGAGTTAAAAAAATGTAATTACAGATCTTGTTACGTGTATTGCAGTTACTGCATCTAGAGGATAAGCATGTGTATATTTCGAAAAAGTATCGATTATTATAAGAAATGTTTCGTTTTTGATACTAAATGTATCTATATTTATAACTTCGAAGGGTTTTGTGTTAGTAGGAGTAATTTGAAATCTTTGTTTGGGAGGGTTGCGATAGTTTTTCATTCTTTGACACAGTGATACATTTACAAATTTTGTAACACTGCCTCGAATGTTTGGCCAATAGTAAAAGCGTTTGACTTCACTTTCCGTTTCTATTATTTCTCAATGTGTAGTAATACTTTCGTGAATTTTCTTGACAATTTCATGTAGAGTTTGATCAGCGATAACATCTTCTGAGACTATATTAGAAAAAATAAACCTTAATGCTGAGTTTTTGAATGTGTTTTTGAGAAGTGTACAAAATCCTGGAAGAAGTTCGGATTTTGTTAAGTGAACGGTAATTTTTTTTATTTGATTTGCTGAATCCCTTAAAAATATTGACTATTTCAGTATTGAATTCATCTTGAAAAACCTCTATAAAGGTTCTGGTTCTATTACCCAATAAGCGGCGTATTCGATGTAGTTTCGGACTATGAGTCAAAGTCGATATAATCTATATGCGATTAAATTTTGTCTATGTCGTTTTATTTTGTTTTCGTTTATATTACCAATTACCGATTTGTTGTCCGAAATGTGTTCGTACATATTTCATTTATGTAGGATGGGGACAATCCAACGACGCATTACCGATTTCGATTTAAATACATTTTCATTAGTTCATCTTAAATTACTTACATGTTAGACAAAAATACTTAAAGCTAGCTTACTAGTATAATCTAATGATCTTATTTCTAACTTACTGACTCTTCACGAGTACTCTAAGCTATTCTAGGATTTTTGTTTTATGCCTTTCGACCTCAAACATTTTTCTTTTAATTTATTACTTACAGCTATGCTTATTTTTTTGTGATTCCTCCAAGAAAATTATGAAAAACTTGGACTTCATTGTTCTTTGTTCTTAACCTAACTTAAATAACTAATAGAACCTAACATAAACTTCGCTTAAACTTATAGCTATATAAAATTCACACTAACCTAAAACTTAACTCTACTTAACTATTTACACCTAAGCTTAAATATGTCCGTAAAACTATACGGACACGTGCACCAGGGCGTATGTATTATTTATATGTTTTACATATATATCTAATACGCCGTGGTGCACCTTTTTTTCAGTTTTGTTTTTGAATATTATTTGTATTTTTTTGTATTATATATATATTGTTTCTAATTTTTTCTTACTATAAAATACCTAGGAACTACTTTAACCTATATGAGTTGACCCTATGACTCAACTACGCCGTCTGTTTGTGTGAGAAGCTAGCGGCATCGAACACTGGCTCTGGTGCCACCACCAGTAGAAATACCGTTCTTTGTGAGAAATTGCTCTGTCGCGGGCAGAAATCGCTCTACTGAACCGTAGGAGTCCCACGTGGCTGCGGGCGACGTCCGGCTCGTATTGGAGATGCCTTTCTACTGTTCGGCGTGCGACATGGAAGATGATAGGGCAGCCTTCCCTATCTTGTATTAGGCCTTTGGCGTCCAAATAGAGGAAAGCTTCAGGCGGAATGAAGCCGTTAAGACGTACCCGTTCATAATACATTTCATTTGGGTAGTAGGCCCCAAAGATCAGACTGTTGGTTGAAGCCATGCCTCGAGCAGTGTGACTTCGTATCAACTTGATAATAAAATTATCTGTCTTTATAAGGTTTGCCTCGTTGTACAGAACCTCGTTGGGGTAGAATTTCTTGTACTGGGATTCTGGTGTTCGATATAAACGAAGACAGGCCCGAAGGCACTGCCTCTCGAACACCCCAATCTTTTCCATCTGGAAAGGACTCACGTTGAACCACACAGGACAACCATATACCATAATTGGCCGAATGAGGGCCATGTAGCAGATGACCTTCATTATGGTATCATGTTCTGTTCCTCCTCCTTGTGGGTCAACTATGCCGAACTTGCGCCAGTTCATATTCGTGTCCCTTAAGGCCCTGAACAGCGGGGTTCTGAAAAGGATAGTTTCACACTTCTGGTAGTTGATTTTCAACTTCCAGTCGTCGCAAAATCGTTGAATTGTATCGAAGTCGCGTTGCAACAAAATATATATTACTTCTACCTTCGGACCTGATGAGATTATCGGCAAATGCAATGATGTTAGGCATAGAACCTATGGGATCGCTAGTGAATATACTGAACAAGATCGGCGAACCAACAGTTCCTTGTTGCAGCCCATTTTTTATGTGGAACACAGTAGTCGAAATTTCGTTGCCATTTTTCACAACACACTTCCTACCTGTGACCATGTCATAGATCATATATAGCAATGTTTTATTGATGCCGAGCCTGACCAACTTAAGGAAGAGACCTTCTAACTATACGGTGTCGAACGCCTTCTCCATGTCGATCAGGCAGGCGCCTGTACACTGGGTCTTGTTTCTATTCCACTGTATGTCGGAAACCAATTTAGACGCAGCATGAATGGTGTCGTACCTCGCTTTGAAGCCAAATTGATTTTCCGGTACTATTTGTTTTGCCCCAACCCATTCTTTCAAAGCTCTAATGACTATCTTCTCGAATACCTTGCTTATGCACGGAAGAAGACTTATAGACCGGAGATTTGTCGGGATGGAAGTGTCTTTGTCGTGTTTCGGAATTGGCTGTACCACAGCTGTTTTCCAATGCTTCGGGTAATATGCATTACTCAACGCATTGTTAAACAGTGTTGTGTATACATCCACCGCCTCAGAGGGTAGATGGCGCAGAACAATATTTGGTATTCCATCGATTCCCCCTGACTTCTTATTCTTCAGTGAGTTGAAGATACCCTGGAGTTCTTCTTTCGAAATAAGGATGGAGTTGTTTCCATCGTCGGCGACGGCATTATTTGCCAGAAGATCGTCACTGAATCTGGTAAAACCAGAATTCTCGGATCGCCATTGACTAATTTCGTTCCGAAGGTAGAAGTGGTTCAGCAAGGCCCCGTTCTCCAGGTCGTGGTTCGGACAACGAGTCTCACAGACTGTGTATACTTTCTGGAAAACAGCACCAATTGGATTAACCTTCTCCTTGGGATCTTCCACTACGAAGAAGTCGTTGTCAAGCACTGCCCCGTCTGGATCGATGCCAACTGACGTAAGTAGGTTGGCGTTGTTTGTTGTTCTGCCAAGTCGAACGCACTGAATGCCATTATGATCTCTCCTCCGGCAGATTTTATTTACTTGCGGGAACATGCTCGGGTTGTTGGACCTTACAGCCAGAATTCTATTGCCCCAATGCAAGCTTACAGCTAGACTGTAATTTTGGCGAATTATCTGTTGGAGTACTTTGATCTGTGACTTTAGAGAGCGAATTTCTGCACTCTGTGTATCTGTAAACCGCCCGTACAAGAGTTTTACTCTTGATAGGAGTCTACTTTTTTGCACGTGAAGTGCATCGATTTCAGAGTTCCGATAGATGTCTCCATAATTGGTTTGTGACATCTTCGGAATTGTCATGTCCATTGTACGTTTAATGACCTCGTCCATTGTGTGAGGTACCTGTCAACCTCTTCGTTCGTGAGGTTTCTGTTTGTAGGAGGATTGATCACACTCGAACTTATTTCTCTGGATAAGGCTCTAGAAAAACGTGGCCAGCGCACCTTATTATAATTATAAGGATGCGCTTGGACATATTCCTCTAGTTCCTCCAGTTTGTTCGGGAACTGTATTACAACGGCGAGACCACAGTGATCACTGTCATACTCGACCGTAGATAAACAGTTCCTCGTGCGTCGCTCCACGTTAAGTATCGTATTCTTTCCACCTTGGAGAGAGATGCGTGCGATGGATGCTTCTAGCACACTAAATCTACGTACTACATTGCTATATACAACCTTATGACAAATGTTCTTTTTAATCAAGAGCGCGACCCCGCCACCTCGAGTGGATTGGGGTCGGTCTCTTCTGACTCTATGGTAATTTTTATACCTGAGAATGCGCGTCTGGTTTAGCTTAGTTTCGCTAGCCATCAGAACGTCAGGATTGTGAGTTTACAACAAGTTTGAGAGCGTTAGTTTTCGTTCGATCCTTATCAGCGAATTTACATTCACTGCTAGGATCATAAGGGTTCTTACCTCGCGAGAGCCCATTATATCTGTACGCGTTTGTTTGCGGGCAGCTGAGAGAAGAGGAAATCTACTCAAGCCGTCTGCGCAAGGAAACTGGTCTGTAGTTCGACCATCTGTTTCTGCAAGGCATTCATCTGCGCTTGCATCGACAGGATGGAAGTCATTACATCCCTTATGGAGGGCTCTGCCTCGGGTTCCCTAGCCATTGTAGCAGAGGGAACCTTCGGCATTGTCCGTTGTGTCGGTTCTCTGCTTGACACCATTTGGGCGTAGGAGATAGCCGGCGTAACAGTAGTAGCTACAGCACGGGCCGCTGAACTGGTTTCTACCTTTTTGTCGTTCCTAACTTCCTTTACTCTCTGCTGGAGTTCTTTGATTCGTGGACACCCCAAATAGGTTGCGGGGTGTCCGTTTCCTCCGCAGAGTACACACTTGAGGAGCGCCTTATCCTCAACTTCATCCCTACCTAAAGGACATTCCCCTTTGTTGTGGCTGAAAGTGCATCGTGCGCAGCGGAACTCCATATTGCAGTTCTCCGCGACGTGGCCTAGCCTTCTGCACCTCGCACATTGAAGTACGTGGTCAGTTTTGTTTAATTTCCCCATTTTACACTAAGACCGCCTACGAAACGGATTTTCCGTATATTGTCAATTTTCGTGCCCTAGGATACCTGAACTAAGAAGAAGGGAAGTGCCTTCCTCTTCGGTTACGCTGCCGCAGTGCTGAAAGGCTTAACCCCTACGAACTGGACCTCGTCGCCTTCAACTCGTCGCAGCTTGTCGAGGAGGACCTTCGGATCCGTAGAAAGACTTATGCCTTTGAGGAGCAAGGACTGTGGCCTTTCTCCTCTGGGGGTGTACGTATAATTATCAGCGTTCGATGCCGTTAACTTTTCTTTTAGAAATCTAAATCCGCCCATTCTTTAGCAATGAACGGCGTGGGTAACCGGAGTCTTATATTTTATATAATAAGTCTTATTTTCTAGGGCCAACTGTTCCTTTCCCATACCGAAGACGTTTATTGGTGGGCAGCGGACATTGGATTTCTGCTGTTGTTGCTGTTGCTCCTGTTGGTTTTGCTGCTGATTCTGCTGTCGTTTGTGCTGCTGTGTATGTTGTTGTTTCTGCTGATGTGACTGCAGTTGCTGTTCCTTCTGTTTTTGTTGTTGTTGTTGCTGTGTCTGCTTCTGTTGTTGTTGTTGCAATTTGAACTTCTGTTGAGCTTTTTGTAGACGTTCCGCTGCCTTTGATGTGGACAGCAGCCGTTCTTGGCTTTTTTTCTTTTGCTCAACATGTAGCTTTTGTCTTTGTTGGAGCTTTAGTATCTCGTTCCGTTGCTCCATTTGCTTTGCTGCTTTCTCAGCAGCTTTCCTCGACGCGAATTCTTCGTATAGGAACTTAGTATGGGCGTCAAGCTTCGCCCTTTCCTCGTCGAGTTTCTTAAGCTTCGTCTCCTCTTCTCTAAATTGCTCCTCCTCATCGTCGGCGTCCGATGTGGCGAGCACCTGAAAGGAGTTCTCGCTCCCTTTGTATGAAAATCGGCATTCGTTGCCCTCCGATTCACATTGCAGGGCATCAATGTCGATTGCCACTGCAGCTGAAGCCGAGTTTGTTGTTGCTCTGGTTATTGCTACTGTTTTTGTTGGCGTAGTTCTCTTGATCGCAACCGTCCCAACTTTGTTTGCTGCGACCACTTCCTCATCTGACGTCATTGCTGTCGTCCGACGCTTCGTGAGATTGAGCTGCGGCTGCAGCCTCTTCCTTCTCTTCTTTATATCGGTAGTTCCACTCGTGGGGCTAGCCACACGGATGCTACCGTCACTGGTTAGGTGGCCTGAAATCCCGACCACCGGTGTTTTGAAATCACCCGATTTACTGAGCTCGGGTCGCTCGTGAGTCTCCATTTCACACTTCTTACTCACTTACTTACTTACTGTATGTCTTAATTAAAAAAAACACTTTTTTTTAATTTTCCCTCGGGATTCGAACCGGGGATGTTTGTTTCACTTTATTCGTGTTCTTTATTCGTGGCGAGAAGAATTCGGAATTGAATATTTGAAAGTGAAATTGTGAAAAAAAATTTAAATGATCGATAGACTTACATAAGTGAAGTACGCAGAAAGTGTGTATCGAGACAAACGGCCCGCCAGAGGACAGTGAAGAACAACGGCGACATCAATCCCGTTCGTTAAGTGCGAGAGTTAGTGCGTGTGTGCGAAAAGCGAAAAAACGCAACGGTTTACGAAATTACGGATGTGAGAACAAAGAAGCAACGAAGCGTCGAGGCAAGAAGAAGAGAAGACCACAGAAGAGGGGAACACTAGAAACGGGGAATGCAGTTAATTTGTATACTATTTTGAATGGATTTATTGAATTGATGAATTTGAATTAATTTACTATTATTTGATTATTTTGTATTATAATTTCGTTAAAACTAAATATTGTAATGGATAGGGAATCGATTTTAGCTCTAACTGTAGAATGTCTTACGGAAAAACTGAACGGATTCAATCTACCAAATACGGGACTGAAAACTGTACTTCAGGATAAACTCCTCCGGTAGTTACTCGATGTCCCAGTTGAAGAAATAAATTCGGAGTACGATACCGGTTCAGAGATTGAGCGAGAAACGGGATTTAGAGTAATGTTCACGCTACGTCATATAGAGGATTCTCTGCCAACATTCAACGGAATTACCCACCCCGACATCAATCTATCAAGAACGCCAAATAGTTGATGAAAGGTGCAGCCAAATTTTTTGTGCGAACCCAGTCCGGAATAAGAAATTGGCAATCGTTAAAAGAGGCACTCATCGAAGAGTTTGGAACCAAACTGTCATCCGCTGAAGGCCACCGGTTAATAATGAACCGTAAGAAGAAACCAACCGAATCACTGCGGGAGTATTTGTACAGCTTGATGGAGATAGGCAAATCTATTTTACTGGATGATGAAAGCCTCATCGAATATTTTGCAGCAGGAATTCCCGATAATAATAATAATAATAATTGAGTGGCACTACAGCCCATAACGGACCAGGGCCTAGCTTCTACAACACCTACTCGTGTTGTGCATGCTACTGTTCTTCACGAGTAGAAGGGACCTACAGTTTTTTGCCGATTCCGAACGGCGAGATTTGAGAAGCTTTCCATAGACAATTAATACTCTTTGAGTGTTGTCAGCAACTCGAAAGAGGTGGTGCCGTGAAAAAAATTCTAGATGTCCCGTCCGGGAATCGAACCCTGACTTTCTGCGCCGCGGTCGATGCACTTACCAATTTCCGGTAGCAGAGATAATAAAGATTTTACCAGGCGAAAACACTTGCTGATTTAAAAGACCAAATAAGAGTATACGAGAAGGTTCGGGGGCCAAACCAGTAGTCATCATACTCAAGATACATACATACAAGCCAGAGATTGTAGAACACATACGCTTAGGTGTTATAGTAGCGGACAACCAGGTCATAGGTCATCGGAATGCGGAACCAGAGGTCATTCTGAACGACGGAAACCAAAGGAGTGTACATACTGCAATATCAGATGACAAAGCCGAAATTCCAGAAGCCTTGGTATGTTAATGTTATTGTTTCGTTAATGTTTCATGTTGCTAGGGAACAGGATCTTCAATATTCAGCATTCCTCGGAAATAAAATTCTCGACGTGGTAGATGTTGAACTTGCAGTTAGTGAATCGATTTTCAAGAAAAAGCGAAACAATGTCGAAACAACTGGAACTGAGACAATGACAAGTCGAAAAATTTTTGCTGGGTGTCCTGGATGTTCGAAGGCAAATGGAAGAGATTTCGGGTTAAAGGGACGTGCACGGGCTGTTGCTAGTTGTAAAAATTGCGAACATACTGATCCAAGTAAAATCGATAGTGAGAAGTCCGAAGAATTCGAATTACAGGGGGAATTTCAAACAATCTGCCTATCAGCGGAAGAAAGAGAATTTATAAGGGAGCCGAGTATTGAGACAAAACCTTTGAAGCGTAATTGTGAAGAAAAGCTTAGAAGATTGATAGCAGATTATATTCCAAGGAAAAGCAAGAAATCTCCTATTTAAATGAAACTTGTGTTAACCGATGATGTTCCGGTCTATCAAAGAGCACGAAGAATGTCGTATGCGGCTCAAAAGTTCGTAGAAACTTGCGAGAGGGAATCATAAAACCAAGTAGTTCGGAGTATGCCTCACCAATAGTACTAGTAAAGAAGAAGAAAGGAAACAAACGACTTTGCTGCAGTAATTGCTAAGCCGCTGACTGATTTACTGCGTAAGAAGACTGATTTTAAGATGGACATTGAACAATTGTTAGCTTTTGAGCAACTGAAAGAGTCGTTAGTAAGTGCACCAGTGCTTAAACTGTTCAATCCTCAGGCACCAACCGAGATTTACACAGATGCGAGCATGTACGGATATGGAGCAATGTTACTGCAGAAGGATTCGGAAGACCAACAATTTTATCTTGTACAGTTTATTAGCCGGAAGACTACGTCAGCAGAAGAAAAATATCACTCGTACGAGCTGGAAGTATTGACGATTATAGAGGCCTTGAACAAGTGGCGAGTTTACGTGTTGGGGACAAAAATAAAGATAGTGACTGGTTGCAATGCTTTTACGATGACAATGGCGAAAAAGGACTTTCCGTTAAGAGTGTCGAGATGGGCTATGTTTCTGCAACAGTTCGTTTAGAACAATAAAGTATTAGCAAAAAAATCAGAAGGGGACCGTACTATTGAAATCCAAATGATAATTGACATTGACAAAATGTCATAAACACATGGTTCTCTGCTACAATACTCCTATATACAGTACACTAGTGTAATAATAATAAGTAACACACCAAAAACGGAAAATGATACAACAGAATTAGAAAATATAAATTTTACGAATTTGAAATCGCAAGATGATGCATGCTACTTTATAAAAAACAACAATAATGAATTCTCTTGTATATCTCTAAATATAAGAACCATAAGAAAGAACTGGAATGAATTTATATTATATGTAAATGAATTTTTCTCAAATGTGGATGTAATAATGTTGTGTGAGATTAACATAAAAGAAGGAGAAAAACATCTGTACGGAATTGATGGGTACAATAGTGAATTTTTTACAAGAAGTAATTCCAAATGGGGAGGTATAGCCATGCATGTAAAAAATAATGTAATGTACGAAAAAATAGAACGAATTTCAAATATGTATGAAGAAGTCTCAATAAATGTAAAACGAGGAAATTTTGAAGCTGTAGTGATATCGATATATATGCTACCAAAGTTAAGTGTAAAAAATTTCATTAGCGAGCATTTTTTGGAATTAATCGAAGCACGAAGGAATGTAATAGTTATGGGCGATGTAAACATAAATCTAAAAGAAAAAACGAATAAAGATGTGTGTGAATATATGTCAATGATAGCATCAAAAGGTCTCAAAAACTGCATATGTACTCTCTCACACTAGAGAGGATTTGGTACGAAATACAAAAACATAAATTGATCACTGCTTGATAAGAGCAAGCAATCTAGAAATCAAATCAGCAGTGATCGAAGCATGCATCTCAGATCACTACGCCTTGTATTGTGGAATTAAAACCGACACAGTTGTAAGTAAACCTAGTAAAGAGCGACATGTGCTCACCCAAGTAGTAGCACAAAAAATGCAAGATTTCAGGCCGAACTAAACTCACACACAGATGTAAACGAACTACATTTGCATCTCAAAGAAGTACTACAAAATATCGTAACGTCATCAAAGGTTACAAGAAAGAAAAGAAGCACTGAACACAGTTGGGACACTGCAGAGCTGAAATATGAGTGTAAAGAACGTGATCGATTGTACAGAAGATACAAGAAGAAGAAAGGATTATCACAACGAATATAAATTATAGAGAAACGAGCTTAACAAGAAAATAAAGCGGATTAAATCAAACTTTTACAAACAGAAATTTCAAGAGTACAAAAACAATCTAAAAGAGACGTGGAAGATGGTAACTTCGTTACTTGGAAGAAGGTCGAACAACCTAGATGACATAATAAAAAAGAACTTTGCGCATTAGGAAAATCTGAAAGACCTAGCGAACAAATTTGCAAAAACACTAACATTGGAAATTCGCAACACAGTCCACGAGTGCAATACTTCAGTCGCTAAAGTGCAACAACTCAGCTGGATAGATGAGATAAGACCAATGGATCTGAAGATAAGTGCTGAATACCTTTCGCCCCTGATAACAAAACTTATAAATATGAGTTTCGACCAAGCAACGATTCCGCATATGTTGAAAACGTCAATATTCCGGCCGATATACAAAAGTGGAAAGAAGAACGAAGTTGTGAACTACAGACCCATTTCTGTCGACAAGGTAATGTAAGAAGTATTGGCAACGAGGCTTTATGAATATGTTGAGAAATTTAAAATTCTCAATAGCAATCAATTTGGTTTTCGTAGGAACAAGAGTATCAACCATCTGCTGGCCAATTTTGCCAATAGAATAAACCAAAGCTTCATCAAAGCACAGTGGTTCTATTCATCGACTTTAAAAGAGCCTTCGATACATTAAGCCACACACAATTACTGAGGCAGTTAGAAAAGATTGGAGTTAGGGGAAATTTTCGGGCATGATTCGAAAACTACTTGAGAGGCCGAAAATTTAAAGTAGGGATTGGTGAATTTTTGAGCGAAGATGAGGATGTCTTGTATGGTATCCCACAGGGATCAAAACTGGGCCCTCTCCTCTTCATTATCTACGCCAATGATCTGATGTCAGTGCTGAAATATGGAACGGTATACGCCTACGCGGACGACACAGCGATTTAATTAATTAGCCATAGAAACGTAAATGAAGCTGCAAGCTTATTACAAATAGAAATCGATAGAATCACAGCTTAGTGTCACGACCATGGACTAGTTATTAACGCTCTGAAGACAAAGGTAATGCATGTTCGTTAACCGCATATCCCAAAAACTAAAATTAAAATTAAATTGCACGACTTAGAATGTTTACACAGAAATGGGAGTAAAGATCTAAAGTGATGGATGTAACAAATATATTTATAATGTGTCAACATACATGTATTAAGGACTCACCGTCGACTAAAACTTCAAATGGAGTTACCACTTAAGAGAACTGAGAACGAAATTGTGCCAATCTGCTTACGCACTCTTCCACCTAAAAAATGTCTGCACACCCGAAATTCTGAAGCAATGCTATTTCGGTTTAGTGGAATCGCATCTGAGGTATGGAATACTGGCGTGGGGACGAGCGCACCAAATGGAAGCATTACAAAAAACACATATGCGACTGCTAAAAAAAGTGCAAAACTCAGGACAACCTGGAGCCCAAAATCACAATGATTTTTTGAATATTCAACAGATATTCAATCTAGAAATTCTTGCGCACTTCTACAACGACGACACCTACAGAACTCCGACACAACAAGCAGTGAATACAAGAATAAGACAACAGCAGTTCAATGAAGTCCCGAAGTATTGGAACGAGTACGGAAGAAGGACGCTTAATGTTGCAGTTCCACCAGTGCTAAACGAACTTCCCAGAGAATTTCACCACCTAAACAAAAATGAAGTTTTGAAAAAAGTCAAAGAGAGCTATTTAGTTAACAGAGCGTAAATATAATTGTTATTTAAAGTGTAAATTCTTGTTTATATTTGTTATTGTATTATTGTAAAGCGAAATAATATTGGAAAGCAACGTTAAAACTTAACTTATCTTAATGTTTATAATTGTAATTAGTCTTCTGCAGACAAGCCCTTTTGGCTTTGCAGATAACATAGCTATGTAAACAAATGAAATAATGAATAAAAAATTAAAATGAAAAAAAAAAAAAATAAAAAAATGATGTTATTGAACATCGGGCAGCATCAAAGATGAAGCATGTAGATGCGCTAAGCCATATGTCATGCTTGATGATTAGTGAGTCATTAAACCACCGCATCAAAGAAGCACAGTTGGAAGACACATGGAGAAAGACTCGTATGAAGACTACTTTCTTAAATACGGAATGGTATGTTAGGACTCTGTAAAAAAAACTCATTGTGGCTCCGTCTTCGATGGAAAATGAAATCATCAGTGTGGCTCATCAACAAGGCCATTTTTCGGTAAACAAGACCCAGGATTTAATAGACAAAACATTCTATATCCCTAACTTAACAAAGAAGGTAACAAATGTCGTCAAAAGTTGTATTCAGTGCATCATAACTCAGGCAAAGCTAGAAAGAAGGAAGGATTATTGCTACCAATCGACACGGAAGACAGGCCGCTAGGAAGTACCATGTAGATCATGTTGGGCCGATAAAGTTGACACAGAAACGGTATTACCACATGTTAGTCGTCGTGGATGCATTCTCTACATTTACGTGGCTTTACCCAGTTAGAAGCACCGGATCGACGGAGGTTATCGAAAGGTTGAGAAGGCAATCCATAATCTTTGGGAACCCGAAAAGAATAATTTCGGACAGAGGATCGGCATTCACATCACAAAGATGAAGTGATACAGCACATATTGATTGCTACGGGAGTGCCTTGGGGAAATGGGCAGGTGGAAAGAGTCCACAAGATCGTCGTTCCGATGCTCGCGAAATCATGTCTGGGAGTTTCTCAGAATTGGTACAAGTTTGTGGAAAGGGTTCAACAAGTGCTCAATAATACGCCTTCAAGAACCACTAAGTTCACCCCTTTTCGAATACTTACCGGGTTAGAAATGCGAGTTCCAGATTATCCAAACCTCAGTGAGATGTTAGAAAAATCCGCTATAGATGAATTGAGCAACGAGAGAGATGAGATGAGGAATGAAGCTCGCGAGACTATTCTAGAAGTCTAAAGGGAAAACAAGAGGCAAACGACAAAACAAGGGTACCGGATCAACCATACAAAGTGCACGAATTATTCGCCATTAAGCGCACGCAAATCGGTTCGGGTATGAAGCTGGGGCCAATCCAACGACGCATTACCCTACGATCACTAATAACATACACATACGCACCGATCGAGGACAATCTTTCCCTTTTCCAAATTGCTTTACCTTAAGAATCATTGAGTCGTTATCAAACGTCCAGCGAGGTAGGTCGCATTTGCAAATAGATAAAGTATTTCTTGGTGTTTTAATTTGTAAAAAGAATCCTAGTATAAAGGTCTGTGATCGTAAATAAATGTAAATGTTGAATTTTTGTCCGTATAAATATGGGCGAAAATATTTTGTTGCCCAAACAATAGCAAGAAGTTCCTTTTCTATGGCACTATAATCTAATTCGGCATCATTTAAGGTTCGTGAAGCATATGCAATAGGTTTATCTTGATTTGGAGTGCCTTGTGATAGGACAGCGCCAATAGCAAACTGGCTTGCATCTGTAGTTAAGTTGAAGGGCTTACTGAAATCAGGGTATTTGAAAATGGGTTCGTTGACCAGAAGTTGTTTACAAGTTTTGAAACACCGTATGTATTTTGTGTCCATATTAATTGTGGAGGCCTTTTTCAAACACGATGTCAGGGGCTTAGTAATTTTAGCAAAGTCGAGAATAAATTTCGTATAATACCTCAGTAGACAGAAGAAACCCTTGATTTCCTTAGTAGACTTAGGGATTGGGAAATGTTGATTGCCAGACTAAATCAAGGGTTTGGCTTAATCCCAGAATCTGAGATAATGTGTTCTAGATAAGCTGTTTCTTTTTTCAGAAATTCGGATTTGTGTATCTGGATTTTAAAATTGGATTCGGATATTATTTTGAAAAATATTTTTGTGAGGTTAACTAAGTGTTCTTGTAATAACGTGAAAAATACAACAAAGTCGTCCATATTAACAAAGAAAATTTCGCCTGTAGGCTTCGCAAGATGTTGTCAATTACACGTGCATTTTTGAGTCCAAATGGCATTCTTAGGAATTCAAAATGGCCATTTTTGATATTGAAAGCAGTCTTTTGAATGTCATCATTGGTGCATTTCTATCTGATGAAATCCATTTGCAAGGTCTATTGTGGAGAAATTGGATATCTGTCGTCAATTGTTTTTTCATTAACCCTTTCGTCAACTACAATCCGCCACTTTTTTGCCAGTTGAATTAGTCTTTTTGGGAACTACCCAGATAGGCGAAGCCCACGGGGAATTGCTGGGTAATTTATGAATAAAGGGATATTTGTAGTTCCTTTAATGCACTAGTATTTCATCATGAGTGGGGATTCAGTGTTTGATTTGATTAGTAAATGATAAAAGATTACCATCTGTATAAAAGATATCACAAATCTGTTTACATAAAGTAACTATTTTATGTTTTTCTTCAACATTTATAGCACGGTTCGTATGAGGTTTTCTAGTTCTATCCGTTTTGTAAGACACTGTTCTGTTATGTTCATATTATAAAATTTAAAGTCGTTTTCATAAGGTACTGCTTTAAATTGATATGTCACGGTGAAAACTATGTTTCGAGTATATCACAGTTTTGAACAATTTGCTTTGGAACTAGAATTCGTCCAGATTGTGTCATTATAGGTATATTTACTCTTGAGATTGGCTGTGCTGGCAATAATTTTTGAAAAAGAATTTTCGGGTTTGAATTGAAGTATTTTATAGGGAGACTTACATTTGGTGTTACAAATTGCGAGTTTGGGAAAGCGAGAGTGGTATTTAAATACCGAATTAGGTCTAATCCTATCAGACCATCGAAGAAACTGTGAAATTTGTATCCGTAAAATTTAGTAGACTTATTTTCATTAATGGTCACGGTTACATTTTGTACTGAAGAAGAGAAAGATGTTGTAATAACAAAAGGCGCAGACTTCTTTGAACTTAAATAATATATATCAATTATTACTTGGTCAAGAACAGATTTAGTGGGTTCTGTATCAATAAGTAGTTTTGAATTGGGATTATTAATTTGTACATATGATAACTGCCGATTATCAAATAAACTATTAAAATCAATGGTTATGGGTTGAGGGGTTGGGTTGAAAAGTGAGTAAAATCCTGATCTTCGGAACAGGGATCTAAATATTCAAACTATACGTTTGTTGCTTCTGAATCGGTCTGATTTTGGTCATACTGTTCCATGCAATTTATTTCTTGAGAATTTGAAGTATACGGCCTGCGAATAGCGGTTGATTGAGCTTCTGATATGCTCATCGGTATTGTTTTTTATTCATTCTTGTTGGAATTCTGATTTCTACCGAAAACTTGCGTATGAGTTGCAAATTTCGATTAAGTTGGCAGTTAATTTGTATATAAATCCTTTGTGGGTAGAAAACAACTTGTGTATTTTAATATTATAGTGGTGTTTGCTAGTTATGTTGCTGCTGTATGTATCTGATGTTCTCTTCTTTTTTTATAAAATTAATTGCTTCTGACATGGACTTAAGCTCTTTTGTGCGGCCCATAATCCCGTATGGATTACGAAGTCCAGCTAAGCGCCTGTTGATTGTATAGTTCTCGTTTAATTTTTCTGTAACCAAATCATGAAGATTTTATTTAAAATTGTATTCAAATTCTTACAGATTTTATCATAAGATTGCTAAGGGGTTCACTTATTGTTTGTCTTAAATTGTAAAGATCGAAAGATAATTCCTGCCTTATTTCGTTAATAGTACTAACACCACTAATGTAAACTACTTCTCTAGCCGCGCCTTTAAGTTTATTTAATATAGTTCTATATATCAATACATTTTGATAATTCTGTGGATTGGTCATTAAAATTCGTGACAATATAATCTAAGCTTTCGATTGATGGACTTAAATCATTCACGTCACCATCATAATCTGAAATTGTGTCCGCGTGCACTCTTAAAAATTGAATTGAATTGAACCGACAAGTTTGAAGTGAAAGAATTATTAATTATTGACAAATTACTTAATTTACGAAGTTAGTCGTTTATATCAGGCAAAGAGAGGGAGGAAGGATTTTCTCTTGGAGAAAATTCGGCCATAAAACTAGTACTTTCACGAAAAGGACATCTCTGGTTCTCTTTAGTTTTTCGTTTCCTTAAAATTCAATGCACTCGCCTCTTTTTTTCTCTTTCACTTAAATAAAATCAACGTTTTAGGTGTAGATTGTTCTATTTTCTCAATCACTCAATTCACTGTTTAATATAATAAATATTCTTTCTTACGTTTCTTTTTTTATGTCTTTATAAATGTTTTGAATTATTCAATTTGAATTTTGAATTCAAATGCATTTTTATTGTTCAATCTTCATTGTTTATATACTAGACAAAAATACTTAAAACTAGCTTACTCATTGAATCCATTGATCTTAAATCTAACTTACTGACTCTTTTTGAGTACTCTTAGCTAATCTAGGTACTACTTATTTTGCCTATCGGCCTACTGGCTGTGTTTTAATATTGTTAAACATCTTAAGTTGTGACATTTTTTGATTTCAACCCAAGAATTTTTTTAAACTTAGGCATTTACATTTTCAACCTAACCTAATATTAACCTAACTAAGCTAAGCTAAAACTTAAGCCTATACTTATGAAACTCTAAGCTTACTTATGTAACTCTAAGCTTAAGACTACTTAACTATTTACAGTAAACTTAAACTATGTCCGTAACATGATACGGACGATGGAATTTTTTATCTGCCACCTGTGACTACGCCAATTATAGAATAAGAACACCGTTCACTTCAAGTTTCAAGAATAAACTAAACTTTATTTTTGAATTATGCATGCATACAATTATTATTCGGGTGGGAAATATGTCAAGCACATTTTCCCACCGTTCAAGATGTATCGTATTTCTTAGAATATAATTGGAGGCAACTTACTGTCTGCTATACAGTGATAATTTTTTAAAGGTTAATGGAGCTGACCGAGTGTCAACTCCCAGGTGTGTATATACATACATACATAACATCCACAATGATTGTATTATATTTAAAAGGTAAATGGAGCTGAGCGAGTGTCAACGCCCAAATGTGTATACACATTCGAGAACATAACTCGCAGTAATGGGGTAAAAAATAATGTGTTTGTCGTAGAACATCTGAGGAAGCTGAACTCATATGATTAAGAGGCTTATACTCTGACATGAATTTGCTATACTGTTGCTTGATATCATGATGTAGATTGAGTTTTGACTCTATTCACAAAAACTGCTTCTTAGCCTATTCAAATGATGCGCAGAGATTCGAGGAGGTAGCTTTAAAAGTAGCTTGCCCGAGTATCTTTCTGATGGTAATCGCTCATGCAACTGGACGAAGTGTTTTCGTAATTCTTGGGAGTACGTTTTAGTGGGGTTCTTCACACGATTCAGTTTCTCAGAAATGTCTCAATAAAACATCCAACGGTTTGTGTTTATGTTTTGTTGAGCTTGATATATTTTAGAAGTCTTCTGCATCGCCTCTCAAAAACGTTGACATTTCCTCCCACGTTGGTATAACATTCAGTGGTGCTTCTTCTTTTCACTTACACTATGCTATGTGTGTAGCTTATTTCCTATTACATATAACAGTATTCTATCGGTGATTTGATCTTTGTTGGATAATGACTGTAATGCCCTTAACGAGTTAATGGAGTCACAAATGTTTCTTAAACGCTGAGCGGTTTGTTGGTTGATGGCAGGAAGAGCATAAATTTGCTATATTTTGGCCTGAAAAACCAAACAATTCTTGTCAAATCTTATTCGTAGTAATTCCAAGGCCTTATTATGATTACCGTGAGTGATTTCCAATGATTCAGTCGTACTTAGCGCTGATCTTTCTAGGCAGGAGCGTAGATGTTGAAACTTCTGTACGTGTAAATCTCTGAATCAACTTAAATGGAAAACTTGCCAGAAAATGATCTTCATCTTTATGGGAATATGGGTATTGCATGATTTGGGAAAAGATTTGAACGATGACTCGTCATGAGTTGGCGGCAAAGCACGTGGTTTCTTCGATTCAATGAGTGTTGAAATTTTAGTTTTAATATCAAAGTTATTGTCTTCAAAAGCAGACCGCTTATCTTTCTCAAGTTCCTTGAAATCAATTATATAATTCAGTTTGAACTTAATTGATTATTGGCGCATACGATTCTAGCATATTCAACATCGTTTACAGCTCCGGAGTTGTTATGTTGTCTGGAACAATTGCAAAATTATTTCTAATTTTTTTGTTCTGAAGTCATGTCGATTTTTCCCAATTAATGAAGTTACGAACTACGTTTGTTAATTTTGTTTTGCGAGTAAGCAAGAAAACTTTTGAACGATTAAACTTGTTTTACAAGAGTCACTCATAACTACCACTACAGAAACCACTAAGGAAAGCAAGACCACTAAAGAAAGCAAGCTCAGTCCATGGAGAGTGGGCTTTATTATTTAATTGCCTCTTGAGCCCAAAGAAACAGCGATTGGCAAGAGTGATTCTGTGTTTTATCACAGTACTGGTGCTGTTGTTCCTATTTATCGCGGATCCGAGGTAGACGATTTCAATGCACTTTTATTTTAAAATTCACTTTCTTAAATGCTAAACAAAAATACTTAAAACTTGCTTACCAATATAATCTGGTGATCTTAATTCTAACTTACTGACTTAAAAAATAAGTCTAAGATTTATACTATCTAAAACTTATAACTAATATATATACAATTAAATTAACCTTAAACTTACCTTTACATAAGTATTTACATTAAACTTAATTATGTATGTCACCAAAACTATACGGACGCGAGCACGCGGGCGTATGTGCTATTTATGTACTTTACATATACATTTAATACTTCTTCTTCTTCGGGTGGCGATCCAGTCCGGGGTGGACCTGGGCCTCTACCAACATGCCTCTCCAGCTAGCACGATCTCTTGCCAGCTGCTTCCAATTGCGCACTCCAAGTTGGTTGAGGTCCTTTTAAACTTGTGTGCGCCATCTCAGTCTAGGACGTCATCTGTTGTGTTGTCCCTCTGGTTCGGACTCGAAGACTCTTCGGGCCGGAGCAGTGTTGTCCATCCGCTCTAGATGGCCAAGCCACCTTAAGCGTTGTATCCAGAGACGCTTGACCAAGCTCATGCCACCGTACAGCCCATACAGTTCGTGGTTGAATCTTCTCCTCCAGATACCATCAAAGAAGTCACATGACAGTGCGTCACCTTGTCTAAAACCTTTTTGACATTGAAGGTCTCGCAGTGAGAGTTCTCCATCGTCATCCTACACAATCTGACGAGTTTGGTAGGAACGCCAAAGCTAGACATGGCACTGTATAGCTCGTCTCTATGCACACTCTCATATGCGGCCTTGAAATTGACGAATAGGTGGTGAGTGTCGATTTGCATTTCTTGGGTCTTTTCCAGGATCTGCCGCAGTGTGAAGATTTGGTCGATGGTGGACTTCCCTGGCCTGAAACCACACTGATAAGGACCAATCAGGTTGTTGGCAAACGGTTTCAGGCGTTCACACAATACGGCAGAAAGGATCTTGTATGCGATGTTAAGGAGACTTATCCCTCGATAGTTGGCGCAGTCGAAGGGGTCTCCTTTCTTGTGTACCGGACAGACGACGCTGAGATTCCACTCATCGGGCATGCTTTCCTCCGACCATATCTTACAGATGAGCTGGTGCATGCGCCCAACCAGACACACGCCGGATAACTGTTTTATCCTGCGGTTAAAATTTCGGACGTCCTTCCTGCCATAACACCTCTCAATTTCCTCGACCGCGCGATTCTCATGCTCTTTTTTTTTTCTTCAGAGAAGCCGGTTCTCTTCCCTTCTTCTCTGTTTGTAGAGCTCTCGTCGTTCAATGTAGCGTTGCCTTGTATGCTTCTTGTTTGGGTACATGCGCCTGCCTGCTCTCGTTGTCAAACCATGGTGGTGGCGTGAAACCCAGCACATCAGTGGCGGCCTCTTTGATGGCTTCTTGACAACGTTTCCATTTGTCTTCTATTGTTTGTGCAGGCAGCGTCGAACTTTGAGACAGTTTCAGGGAGAATTGATCGGTAAAGGTTTTAGCGATCGGCTGCGATTGTAGCTTTCCGACGTCAAACTGTTTTGGCCTGTCTCGACTCCGTTGCTCTCTCGATATCCGGGTTCTTACCTTGGCTACAACAAGGAAATGATCCGAGTCGATGTTTGCACCTCGGAAGCCTTATATTTCCGAATTTAGCCTTGATGCGGATTTTTATGAGGCGCTCGCTTATGTATTGGAAGCTTAAGACTTTTTGCCTAATTCTGTCTCGAACAACAAAACCGCATCCAAATAAGCGTTTTCCTCTCTCCCTGCAGCAGTCACCGTGGTATATGTCGGAGTTTCTCACTCTTCTCTTGCCCGGGCCATCCCACCGCATTTCCTGGATTGCGGTAATGTCTGCTTTATAGCAGTCCAGGGCCTCCGCAAGTTCATCGGCTGCACGTGGTCTGTTTAGCGACCTCACATTCCATGTGCAGATCCGTAAATCATTGTTCTTTGTTCGTTTGCGGGGGTCGTCAACAGTGTATCCATCCGTATCCGAGGCGTTCGGTTGATTCGTAACTGGGAATTTTTGAAAGTGGCCGGGCAGTTACCCCGACGCACACTTCCAACCTGGAGGAACAGTCCCTTTTTTAAACCTCTTGGGCGGAGGTCGCACTTATAGGCTTAACAAGTTGAGTTCGGATGAACAGCAACCAGTACCCGGTGGCTACAGACGTGGAGGTACTATAAGCGCAGTTGATGTGTGGGAAAACAGTTACAACAGCTGAGCATAGCCAGGTTGATACCAATCAGTGCCTACCCTGCATCACCCAGCCACCATACATCTAATACGCGTATATTATTTATTTTTTACCTTTTTATTTTGTAAATTTTTTTTTGTTTCTGTATTTTTTTTTCTTACTACGAAATACCTAAGAACTACCATAACCTCTATGAGTTGGCCCTGTAGACTCAACTAACCCCTCTGTTCGTGTGTGATGTTAGTGGCATCGAACGCTGGTTTTACTGTAACCACCAGTAGAAGTGCCGTTCTTTGGCAGAAACTAATCTGTCCCGGGCAAAAATCGCTCTGCTGAATCGTAGGAGCTCCTCGTGGCTGCGAGCGACGTCCGGTTCGTATTGGAGTTGCCTTTCTACTGTTTGGCGTGCGAAGTGGACGATGATAGGGCAGCCTTAAATATCCTGTATCAGGCCTTTTGCGTCCGAATAGAGGAAAGCTTCATCCGGAATGACGCTAATAAGACGTACCCGTTCACGGTACATTTCATTTGGGTAGCAAGCCCCAAAGATCAGATTGTTGGTTGAATTCATGCTTCGAGTAGTGTGACTCCATATCAGTTTAATAATAAAATTATATATCCTTATAAGGTTTGCCTCGTTGTACAGAACCTCGTTGGGGTAGAATTTCTTGTACTGGGATTCTGCTGTTCGATGTAAACGAAGACAGGCCCGAAAACTCTGCCTCTCGAACACCCTCATCTTTTCCAACTGGAAAGACTCACGTTCAACAGGACAACCATATACCATAATTGGCCGGATGAGGGTCATGTAGCAGATCACCTTCACTTTGGTGTCAAGTTAACTGCTGTAAAACAGCCCTCTTGCTATAGCAAAGGCCTCCTTAGCCCTAGCCCCTAACTCGTAGAGTAGGACTGCAATGATGAAGGTATTATAAAAAGCAAGCTTAGTCCTTGGAGAGTGGCCTTTATTAATTAATTGCCTCTTGAGTTCAAAGAAACAGCGATTGGCAAAAGTGATTCTGTGTTTTATTTCAGTACTGGTGTTGTTGATCCTATTTACCGCGGAGTCGAGGTAGACGAAGTCCTTGACTACTTCAAAGTTTCTGCTGCCTCATTAACCACCAGACCCATTTTACCAGCTTCCGATTCAATGCCAGCAAACGCCTCATTGACGGCTTGCTGTGTCGTCCAATCACGTCATGTCGTCGGCGTAAGCTAGCAATTAAATTGACTTTTGAAGGATCGTGCCTCTGGTGTTGACTTGTGTGTTACGCACAATCTTCTTAAGGATAATGTTAAAGAAGTAACATGATATCGCGTCGCCTTGTCTAAAACCTTTTTGATATTGAAGGAAGGAACTCACCGAGTTCGTTTCCAACCTTGATGGAGCAGCCTAAACAATCTGACTAGTTTTTTAGGGTCTTTGGGTCTTTTCCAGGATCTGCCGTAGCGTGAAGATTTGGGCGTTGGCCTGAAACCGCACTAATAAGGACCTATCAGGATGTTGACGAACGGTTTCAGGCGTAAACATAATACGGTAGACAGGATCTTGTATGCTATGTTAAGGAGACTAATCCCTCGGTAGTTGGTGCAGTCGAAGGGGTCTCCTTTCATATGGACCGAACAGACGATGCTGAGATTCCACTCATCGGGCATGCTTTCCTCCGACCATATCTTACAGATGAGCTGGTGCATGTTCCCAACCAGGCCATCTCTGGCTGCTTTAAACAGTTCTTCGGACAGTTCATCCGCTTCGGCAGCTTTGATCTACTTCGTTCTCGTATTGCCAGCTTGATCTTGTCTAAGTCGGGGGGACGGAATTCTTGCCTATCATTGTCCAAATTGAGAGAAACATTCTGCCTAACAGCAGGTTTTGGGCAGTCATTGCTGTTTAAAAGTCTGCAGAAATAATCTTTCCAGATTTTCAGTATCGACAACTCTACTACTAGGTTTCCGTTTTGGTCCCGGCAGGCTTCGGTCCGAACCCTATATCCACCGGATAGCTGTTTCACGGTAAAACTTTCAAACTTCATTCCTGCCATAACAACTCTCCATCTCTTCAACCGCGAGCTTTTCATGCTTTGTTTTTTCTAAAAAGCCGGTTCTCTTCCCTTCTTTTCTGTTCGTAGAGCTCACGAATAGCTCTCGTTGTTCGATGCAGAGTTGCCTTGTTGGCCTACTGACGGTTAATTGATCAGGGGATCGCCAGGTTTCTTTATAAATGTTGAGATGTGGGAACCGCGTACTACTCACAGAGAGGTAACGCTGCATACATTGGTTCACCACACAACGGATGTTGTGATTAACTTGACCTGTGCACGGACGAGGATAGCGTTGGCTGCTCGCCATGTTAAGTGCGATCAATGGCGTTGCCTCGTGTGCGTAGGCACATGCCCCCAGATAACGACAATCAAGAATTATTAAATTCCAATCTAATTTTAATTTGGTTATTGCCAGAAGAGGACCACGAGCCCCTTTGAAGCTAACAATTTTTTTCTTAAACTTTTAGCCCAGCCGTCTTGTACTGCCGCCGGTTTCAATCCCCATGATACGCCCAACAAAAATAGTTTATTCATTCAACAACTTTAGCTTCTTGTGGTGGTTAGGTATTATCATGCTTGTAACTTGCAGCTAAGTTTCTTCCACCAGCGCAGTGCAAAAATATTGTCCTGCCCTATGGGTACCTCGAGAACACTTGTGTGCGAATAGTGGAATATCATTGGCTACCTAATGATGATGACAAGAGTTAGTTACTGGATTTTAATGATTTGTATAAGAGGTGATTTGTGCAACGTTCGAGGGCTCAGAACTTCGATGATGAGGCTCGACGGTCGACGGTAAAAGCTGCTTACTCTCACTAATTAGAGTCGGTCATAACATGCACAGAAATGGTCTCTACATTTATGCAAGCAACTTATTTGAACTCGTTTAAAACGCTTTTTAAAAACGAAAGTACAATACATACATTTTACATGTTGTTTTAAATATATATTTCAAATTTATCACAAATTCTTTATTCTTACTGTCTAGTACAAATGAAATCATAGCTATATGCGTAACTCTAACTTGTATTGGACAACGATTGTAGTTTTTTATTTAAGATTTTTGAATGTGTGTGGAGATTTAATTTTTCTAACCACAAGAAATTGTGTTTTTTTTTAGATCATACTGCGAGCGGGAGTTTCGAGACTGCCGTCTACAGACATGCTACGTTCAGTCGCCTGCATACCCCGGACTTTATCCAAGAGCTTTGAATTGTCGGTATAAGCTTCATACCAGGCAACCATACATTAAACTATATTTGCAAAATGAACAATTTTCAGTTGATGGGCAACGGTAAGTTTGTATTATAATTTATGGGTGAATTAATTATGTACTTTTGTATTTGCTGATGTTTTACATTAACACACGAAAAACATTTTTTTACTGTGGGAAACTCGTAACTAACATCGGGCGACATAAATACCAACACTTGATTTTAGTAAGATGTATATGACACTAATCGATTTTAGTCAGATGTTTACACACGTTCAATGGTTTTTCAACATACAAAGGCTTTTCCAATAGGGATTTTTAATTTAATTTGAAAACGTATTCTTCCACTAATCATAAAATTGTCACTGTCAATTTATTTAGTTCACTCAACATTTTCAGCATGGTAAAGTACACGAACGAAATAATTGTCTAAAAATTTCGGTGTCCGCAACTTAAGAGAGTTAAATATAAGCTTCAGTCGCAATTTTCGCCTGAGTCGAAAAATTTGAGTCTACATACTAGTTGTGTAATATTGCCTTATTTATTTATTGCAGTGAGACAACGCGTTAGTAGAAATGTCGAAAATAATGTTACTGTTTATAGCAACTACTCGTCGTAGCAAGGGATAAAAATTAACCTGCACGGTGTTTTCAAGAAGTGAACTGGACATTAGGAGCGACGTTTGTTCTCGGATTGGGTTCTGGAGAAGATGCGTAAATATGATGAATTTCATCTTCGGTGACGCAGTTTATTTTTGACTCAATAGGTTTGTCAATTAGCAAGATATGTGTGCTGTGCTTGTGCTTTTTAAATCACCATCATTCAGAAAAATAATTGTTTGTTGTGATAGCGCGGCAGTGTTATTGAGCTATATTTTGTTACGATCGTTAAATTACTGTGAATGGTCAGCATTATCGCACCATGCTTACCGATTACTTTGGCCCGAATAGGAAGATATGGACTTCCACGACGTATTTTGAGCGTGTAATCTCATGAAGTGGGCCAGTCGATTGGAGAATTAGAGCTGGATACGGCCAAAATGTGTATCCGAGTTGTTGAAAATTGGACCCAACGAATCGACTGCTGCAAACCTGCCATGTAACATAAGAATTATTTTCACGCTCTCACAAGCTCCTTTGTACTTAGTGAGACAATTTTTTTTGCAATTACTAGAACTAGATAAAGAGAGAGACAAGAAAAAGCAAGAAAGAGGGAAAGAGCAAGATTTTATTGTGTATAAATAGTATAATACAGTGTAACAGTTTCTCAGAGATATGCCAATAGGTAGAGGTCACTACTGAAATCAAAATTATAATACACACCCATATTTGTACAGTTACAGTAATATTGAAGGAAAATTGTAAGTAAAAAACCTCTATGTGACCTTTATGAGAAAGAGTACACAACATGAAAATAGGGCATATGGAAAAACAAAGAATGTATAGAAGATAGTAATAATATATGTACATAACAAACAAACAATGTAGAAAACTTTATACAACATGTTAGGTAATATACAACATATACAACAATTTAGTCGGAAATAAATTAATATAGAAACAATATATAAATTAGTTCTTCTGGCAACTCGACATGTGCCAGATTGTACATGTAAAACAAAAGTTGAAAAGTACCATTGGAAGATTTAACATCCATTTAATTTTTCTTTTTTTTTTGAGCTACCTGTAGCTTCTTGACGTTTGTTTTTGCCGCATTGATTTCAGATTTATCGAGGGATATAACATTTTTGAGAGTAATATTCACTTTATTTAATGTGATCTTTATAAAGAGTGTCCCAACAAGAACGCAAGATTTAAAATTTAAATAAAACGCAGATAATTTAAAAAATCGTGAATTCTCTATTATATCGTAAAGTAGACAGGACGAGGTTATGTGTGGAATAACACATCGCCCAGATGGCGGCTGCGGCTTTTCTGGCACATACGCGATCTTTTAATGAAATTTTTAATGACCATTTTGCATAATTGCATTTTGCGGTCTTTTATTAATGCAGCGTTCAATTTCCTCTTTTAAGGCTTGAGTCGTCGTCGGCCAATTCTGGTCATCAAAACGCGAAATAACACGACCGGGAAAAGACTAATGCAGCAATTGAATAATTTCTATATGAGATGTGGCGCCGTCTTGTTGAAACCACATCCCCTCCACATTCATTTCTTCAATTCTAGGCACAAAAAAATGGTTATCGTATCACGATACCGAACATCATTGACTGTTTGCGCTTGACCTGACTCATTTTCATAAAAGAAGGTCGAGTGATTCCTCCAGCCCAAGATCCACACCACACAGTGACACGTTGAGGATGCATTTGCTTCTCTTGAATCACTCGAGGGTTTTCCTCGCCCCAAATGCGACAATTCTGCCTATTGACGAAGCCATCAAGACGTAAATGGGCCTCGTCCCTAAAGATAATTTTATCGGCAAAATCAGCATTTTCATGTTGTCTCTCCAATACCCGATTAACGAACTCCCTTCGCTGTGCATAGTCAGCTGGCTTCAATTCCTGAGTCAACAAAATTCTCTGCATAGTGGATTTGGAAACACCAATTTGCTGAGCTCGGTGTCCAATTAAGGTGGATGGAGTTTGAGCGACATCATCACGTACTGCTCCGATATTTTCGGTCGATCGACCTAGTCGAAGGCGCGTTGTTGTCTTAACATCAGTTACAGATCCAGTTTCAGCAAATTTTTCCATTAATCGCTTTACAGTTGACTCTTTTAGATCATTATTGCAACCCCAAATTGATCTCAATTTGCGAACTGTAGCCGCAAAACTTTCACCATTTTGGTAAAAGAATTTCGAGATTGCTTTGTTAATTCGTGTAGCGCTCCATTTTTATTAACCTTATACGTTCTACTAACAAACAATAATAATTGATCAAATGTCAAACAATGACAATTAAAATGGCGCCAGATTTAAATCTTGCGTTCTTGTTGGGACACCCGTTATGTATACCGAAGTTAAACGCTTGAAGTGTTATATTTTATTATATACATACATTCACAAATGCATTTGTATGAGTATACATTCGTGAATATATATGTACTACGCTATAAGGTAGTTTGGAATTGAAGCATAATAAAAAGTTGGCACTAGTAGCAGTAGCAGTGCCTTGTCAGCCAGACCATTGAGTGAAACATGGAAAGTTTAGTTTCGGATGATTTTCGATTTACATATGTACTTGTATATTAATAAGAAAATACATTTTGCGAAACAGAGTCGAACGTTTTTTCAACGTCTGGTAGTACAAGGCATGTCGCCTTTTTGTCCATTTATATAAGTATTATTGTTTCCGAACGTATTCTTAAGACTTGTTGAGAGAAGTAATATTGTTCCCAAAAACCGAATTCCTCTCGAAGCAACCAATTTCAATTTTAGAGTTTTTTCTAAGATTTTGCTGCACCCGTTGAGGAAGCTTATAAGTCTTCGGCTATCAGGATAGTTAGGATACTTTCCAGGCTTATGTAATGCAATTCTTTCATTCTCATTTGATTCGAAATAAATGAATTTAAGGGAACTTTATTGCACTTTATTAATTATTAGCTTAATAACGCATTCTATCAAAACCCGGCAAATTTATAACTTAAAGAGATGACAAATTCAATGGCGTCAGAGGTATATAACATACTTGTAAGGCGAAATCTTATTAGAATGCCTTATTATGCCTTACTCTTATTAACTTGCTGTTATTCTACAACGGTTTGAAGTTGAAATTGAGTGTACGGATGTTTCTGTTAAAATTTTTGTTTTTAAGCTTAATAAATTAAATAAGAAAAGTTCTCTTTGCAATAAACACAGGGCCGCTCTATTTAAAACTACACCTGCCAGCAATGTAAAAATTCCCCTCACGAAATAATGCATATACATTCTCTGTTCCTACATTCGCCCATCGAAAACAACCCAATCTTACAAAAATGGTTTTGACGCCAAAGGTAGAAAAGTAGCAGCCGCAGTTATTGTCACCAAACCTGTACATTTTATAACTTTAGTTCCTTCTCCACTTATAACCGAAACTTTGTTCATCGTCGAGGAATCCTTGCATGCGGCGCAATATATTGGAAGAAATGCCGCTTGAGATTCCGTGTCCAAAAGTTCAGGTGCTTGTAAATCCTTTATGGCCCCTAGCAGCGTGGCTATAAGCCTCAGCTGTTGTCGGAACGATAGATGATGGGTGTGCTCTACCTGCTGACATGGTGTTGTCTCCTGTTTGTCTCTTCTCTTGGGAGCAAACTTAGTCGGAGTGGACGTGTTTTTAATCGATCAGTGAGGGATGACTTAATTATTACCCAGTTACCCAAATAAAACATCAAACATTCGTTTAATTTTCTCATTGCCTCTATTAATCATGTATACATGTGGCCATTGCGGTAAAAGTATTCCCTTCGAGGGTGACATTCCTGTGTGTTCACTTTAATTGCACTACCGTGAACGAAAAATAATGGAGAACCATGGGTGTAAGAAGAGATGTCCGGAAATGCCAAATCTGCAGGAACTCTGTCCAAAACCTGAAGCACAGCCGTTAAAAAGAATGAGAAAGTAACAGTCCAGGTAACACTTCCACCACCACTATAGAAAGCAATACCTCAGCGGTTATACCAAGGTCTGTTGAGAGGACAAATGAAAGAAATTGCGATTGTTTGACTCGCAATAACTGGGCTGTATGTAAATAACTGGGTTGTATGTAATTTGGAACACGAGGCAATGTCCTTGATCCCGCTCAACATAGCGTCTCGTCCGTGCATAGGTCAAGTTGACATACAGCCTCCCCGTGGCGCCCCCTGGATAGCCATCACAGCATCAGTTGTGTGGTGTCCCAATGTATGCAGCGACTTGCCTACCAGTCTGTAGGTTGTGCGTGAGGCTACGTCCCTCACCCCAAAAAAAAGGAATCGAGTTCAGAAACGAGAACATGCCTCGGATATGGACAGATCCATTGTTGACGACCCCAGCAAACGTACAAAGGACAACGGGATGGGCCGGGCAGAAAGAAGATGAAAAACATCGACATATACTACAGCGACTGCTACAGGGAGAGAAGGCAGCGCCTGTTCGGATGCGAATTTGTTGTTCGAGGCACACTTAGACAAAAAGTCTTAAGCTACGATCCCGTAAGCGAACGCCTCACGACAATCCTCATTAAGGCTAAATTCTGAAACATCAGCCTCATATGCGCTCACGCCTCGACAGAAGAGAAGGGTGACAACAGCGAGGATGAGTTCTATGGTCTCCTAGAAGGAACATACGAACGATGCCCCAGCTATGACATCAAGATCGTTTTAGGAGATTTCAATGCTCAGCTGGGGAAAGAGAATGTCTTTGCTGGCGTCATCGGGAAACACAGCCTACACGACACGACCTCCGGAAACGGACTCAGGTTGTTGGACGACGCCGCGAGGCGGAACCTCTCTGTGAGCAGTACGCGGTTCCCGCATCTCAACATCCATAAAGGAACCTGGCGATCCCCTGATCAATCAACCGGCAGGAATGAAGTCTAAAAGTTGCACCAGCTCATCTGTAAGATATGGTCGGAGGAAAGCATGCCCGATGAGTGGAATCTCAGCGTCGTCTGTCCGGTCCACAAGAAAGGAAACCCCTTCGACTGCGCCAACTATCGAGGGATTAGTCTCCTTAACATCGCATATAAGATTTCTGCCGTATTGTGTGAGCGCCTGAAACCGTTTGTCAACAATCTGATTGATGCTTACAAGTGTGGTATCAGGCCAGGGAAGTTCACCATCGACCAAATCTTCACACTACTGCAGATCATGGAAAAGACCCAAGAAATGCAAATCGACACTTACCATCTATTTGTCGATTTCAAGGCCGAATATGACAGTGTGCATAGAGACGAGCTATACAGTGCCATGTCTAGTTTGGCATTTGGCGTCAAGATCGGGTACGAACTCACCGAGACCTTCAATGTCAAAAAATATTTTAGACAAGGCGACGCACTGCCATGTGACTTGTTTAACATCATCCTTAAGAAGATCGTGCGTAACGCACAGGTCAACACCAGAGGCACGATCTTCCAAAAATCAGCTCAATTGTTAGCTTACGCCGACGACATTGACGTGATTTTACGAACACAGCGAGCCGTCAATG